>JAEMWC010000296.1:762500-885000 GCA_016490735.1 Pachyseris speciosa
TTTTAATTGCTCAGCTACTTAAACAAAAGCCTTTGAGGCTAGTAACATATCAACGCTATTTTATTTGAAAACAACCATATGCTGCAAGATCTGGAGGGGAGGGTACTACTTTCTGGCCAGTACTTAGATTCAAGGTTGAAGTTGCATGAAAGCCAGCTTGAGGGGGTGGTGATTTTAAAAACTAGACAATAGAGGTCGAGTTGGAGCCACTAGTGACAGCCAGAACTCGATGATCATCTCATCTAGGGTAATTGAGTTTGATACTGTGGCTTGTCACGTGACCTGGCCAACTGCAAACCCAGGAGGTAACGTTAAGTGAAGCCTGGCCCTGCTAAGTTATCCACCCCCCCTAGAAATTGTTTTAACTGTAGAATCTTAACTCTCACCCTGGATTTAAACTATCACCAACCATGACTTTCACTGGATAGTGTCAAAAGGACCGGTCACGTGACCTCTATGTTTCCTTGTTAACCCATTGACTCCTAGCCGTTTTTACATTTTCGGAGTGATTTTCCACCTATAAACGATGAAAAGCAATTCGTGACTCTTTATTTGAACTACCAGGGAAAAGTGGTGCTGTTCTAAGGCACTGGAGGCTCAAGGTTTCTGAAAACGTCATTTTGACGTAGCTATTTTTTCTTCGCGAAGCGACAACAATGGCCCAAGTTCGGTTTGCTTGCGATTTCTGCTAAATTTACAGCCATTTTTCATCTTTAGCGGCTGCCTGATGAGCATCATTAAGCGTGACGGTAGCTAAGAGTCCACTTTCTCAAAGAATCGAGCAAGGTGATGTACTTTGTTGTTGAATTTGGCTCGTTACTCGACGAACTGGGAATTTGGCCGGTCGAACACTTAGTACCTTTGGGACTCGACTATTGATGAATTTCTCGACCTACCGCCACGTATTTTGGAATTTCTGAGTAGTGAAGATGACCAGGAGCAGGAAATTTTGGCGGTAGGTCGGAGTGGCTGTAGACTTAGTTTATATGTGAAAGAATTGGGAGAAGGAACGGGTGCTGTCAAAAATTCTCGTTAGTTCCCAGCATGCAATGCGCTCAAGATGTTGAAAATGTCGGGAAGGCCCGAATGCACTGGAACAAAAGGCTGTATCTACGCTCGGGAGAAGAATATGAACAAAAAACGTCATTTCTAAGCTAGAAAAAGGACTGAATTTCGTTATGATGGTTGAATTTTGGCTTTTCGACGATGATTTCCTTAAAAAACATGAAGGCGAAAAGGGGCATTTTTGTCGTTTCTCTTTGACGTTAAAAACGGTCAGTTTCGTTCTTGTCCAAACTCAAAAGGCCATATTTGGTAAAAATCGCAAAGTTTCTTGCATTTGTTGGATATCCAAATTTAAAGGACATTCCATTTCGTGCTCACAACTAACAGTTATGGCAATATTCGTGCGATTGGGAAAGTTGCAATGTTTTGAGGCATGGGAGTTTTTTACGGGCGGTTCTGGGCGGTTCAGGTGTCAATGGGTTAAAGATCAAGCCAGAAACTTAGGATCAGTTTAACACCTTTATTGTGAAGATTCAATCGCAACAAAAGTTAAATCCTTCCTTTTGGGACTGAGAGCCTCCACAAACTTCTTAGAATTTTACCGTGTTTTAAATAATGAATACTCTGATTCATTGATTGATTGATTGATTGATTGATTCATTTATTCATTGCGCTAACACTGTTAGATTCCAGCCTTGTGGTCGTTGTGGATCGTGGATCGCTTTGAGGCCGACTTGGGATTTGTGTTGACAGTACCAAGAATAAGCATGTCGCCTGGAATGTACACCTCCGTCATGTAGAATACCTTCTTGTTGGGGAAAAGAACTTGAGTGATTGCAAACGCAGATATGCTTCGAAAGTTGAATCGCAAACCTGACAAGTAGTTCTTCACAGTGCTGGTGATCGTATTCTTAGCGGTTTCGAATGCTGAGTCGATCCAAACTTTCGTGGATGAGGATATGCAGCAGCTGGCTGATCCAGAGACGGCTTCCTCAGTGAATGATATTGTCAGGTCTTTGTCAATAGAGGGCACAAAGTCTCTCACGAAATTGGTGTTGAAGGTCACTGTTTGGTATTCAGTCCTGTCACCACAGCTGCCCAATTGCGATAGCGAACAATAATGACTAGGATACGGGATGCTCATCGCCAAGTTGCTGTTGACCCAGTGCACTTGAAGCTTTTGCCCTTTATTTAGGGGTTTGGCTGTGAGGGTGTTTCCGGGTATGGTGAAGGTAAAAGGCAGTGACTCGCGTTTGGGAAAATGTAGCATCATAGGTAGGCCGTGGGATGCATCTTGATCTCCCTTGATGTAAACGGCATGCTGACTTTTTGCTACTGATTGGCCTGGAAGGATTTCTTTGTGTACTCCAAAAAGGAATTTCTTTCTGATGTCCTCCTTTATGATATCATCGAAGATAATCCTATTATTGATGAACAAGGCGACTTCAAAATCCTTGGGGATAATTTTCTTGTCAATTGAGAGCGGGTCGTTGAAGTCTCGTTTGGTTTGATCCGTTGCAGTCACGCTAGCCGAACGTGTCTTAATGAAAATAAACAATGTCCCATAACCAGAGCTGGTAGTTGTAAATCCACCCGTTGCAAGGTAAAACTTATCAGGCACAAGACCGCTTAGTGTGAGCTTATCTTCGTATGTGATTCGTGCCAACTCGAAATCTTTCGATTGTAATTTCCTGTTAAAGAAAACCTGAATTTGGTTTCTGATGAGCAGCTCTACGCTTTCTGTCAGAGGCAACTCTAACACGTCAAAAACACCGTTGTTTAAATCAAGAACCACTCTGGAATCTTCTGTCAGCGAGCCCCGAAGTTGGAGTAAATTCATGGTGCCAGAAACCTCAGTGGCGTCACTTAATGTTGCAGTTTCATTGTAATTATCTTCGCTGTTACGTCTTTTATCAAACTCCCAATATTCCACTACTGCACTTTTGATTTTGATTTTCAGAGTTGCCCTGACTTGGTTGTTTCTAATAAACTGAACAAACGGTGGACCAACGTTCATCATGATTCTCGCTTCGAGTTTTATTTTTCTGGTTTCAAAGACCAGTCCTCTTGGAGTCGCTAGGCTCTTGACGAATCCCGAGTTGGTGTCAGTGTCGTACTGGTTCTTCCACAGCTCGTTCACGCGCTCAGCGCTTACTGCCATTATGGCATCCCATTCACGCACCAGTGAGCGACCGCTCAGATCGCTTAGGAGTTTATCTTTGCTAGCTAACACATCGTCGGAGAGGCGTCGCTGGAACAGTTGATCATTGTTGGTCGATGGTGGAGGGTGAAAGATGACGTTCACATAGAATTTGATCCTAAGAGTGGTAAGCTTTGTCGAGAACCGAATTCCTTCGTTGGTGGAAACTTTTGGAAAACTAAATACCCAGTCGTCAAACGGAGTCATTTGTATAAACGTATTACCGAAGTCCGGAGATGGGTTGACATCCACGACCGATTTTCCCGTTTTAATGTTATACACATAGCGATATTCGGTGGGTGTGGTTGAAAAGATTCTAGGATTACGTTCAAGGTCTCTATCTTGGAATGATTCACCCGAGGCGTTGGCTTGGATATATGCAGTGTCATTTGCTGATTCTGTTATATTGTCTACGCGCACCTCTATTTTCAAAACACGAACGCGGACATACTCACGGAAAGGAAGAGAACTCAGTGGAATTGGAACAGTGTAGCCTTCTTTAGATAGCAGATCTTTGACAGCTACATTAGGGACAGTGTAGTCTATTGGTTTTGATAGGTCCACAGGATGGGAAGGAAAATTTTCCAGCGCTGAAATAGACGATTGCACCTGACGAGCGGCTGCCACTTGGATAACCATAGTGTCGTAGCTTCTCGCCAAGGTCGGTTTCTGAAGATAGTAATATTGCAAAGCGGCATCCATGGTAACAAACGTTTGGACAAGCTGTGAACGAACTTGGTTCTCTTTCATTTTGATGATGTTGCCGATTTCAAAGAGATCAGTAGTTTTTGCTTCGTCATCAGAGAGTTCTTTTTGTGTCAATCTTGTCTTAAGTATTCGTAGACGATTGCTCTGTCTCTTGGCCAGATCTCGCTGCATTTCGGTTTGTATCTGTTTGTATTTTCGTTCGGCTATGTTTGCAGCAATGTTAACGTACCTCTTGCCCCTCGCTGATAAACGTTTTGCAGCGCGTTGAAAATCCAGAGCCTCTCCGGCCACCTGTCCTGGGAGAAACCCCCCCGGAGTTGTATAGGACTGCACATCTGTATCAAAATCAACCCATTCCAGTTCCGTTGGGAAACTATCTTTACCGATCGTTGCGCTTGGTATGTTTTCTAAAGCTCGGTTTATCGTGCCAATATCATTCTTCAAATCTCTACCGAGGTCGTAAAGTTTACTCACTTGTTCAATAATTGCAACAACATTCTTTAGTTTCTCCGCAACCCGGACAATGCCTGTCAGCTTCTCATCGATATTTGTCAAGCCGACGAGTCCGGTGAACAACGATCCAATAACTTGGGCAACGTTGAAAACGGCTGAAATTATTTGTTCTTTTTCGTACTGTTTAAGTGCCTTAACCAAAGCGTCTCCTGTGGTTTGTACATCATTTTGTATTTTCAGGATCTCCTGAAGTAACTGATCCGCTTCACCTTGTTTTTGGCTGATTTGATCTTTCTCTAAATCATGGACAGCTTGCTGGGTGTTTGTGACGTCATCTTGATGCTGCGCGTTGACTTCAGCTTGTTCAACCAGGAAATAACCGATGCTTTTTACATTTCTGTTCAGATCCTGCAAGGAATTCGTCATGTTCTCTACCTGTTTGCGGCGTTGAATCTCGGTGGAGACTGTTCTGAAAGTGGTTTCGTAGTTGGAAACAGCTGACAATAGTCTGTCGTAAAGGGGTTTGTATTGAAGGAAGTTCAATCTGGGAACGATGAGTCTTGACTTGGCGTATTCTGTCAGCTGGGTCTTACCCAGCAATAAAGCACGACCAAGGACCATTTCAAGATCAGGCGACAAAGGCGAAGATTCGTTGGCGCCTCTTGTGAGGGTTTCTACAACCCAGTCCAAACTTTCGCTGGCTGTATTAACTGACTGGCTACTGGCACGGACCGTTAAAATGCTTTCCACACTGGTCACAGTTAACTCAAAGCTGTTAACAAAGCTTTGATGGAGCCACCTCGCTTCATGTGATATTCCGTTAGTGTCGTACAGTTCCGTTGCAGCTTGTTTGTCAGGGAAGAGCAGTTTCTTGTTATTGTCGGCTTTAACTGTAAATTGGTCTCTTTAGTTTCGATCTTTCACAGTTTTGTAGACGTATTCGTTCGCGTACGTGTAGTGTTTGCCAGTCTTGAATTGGGTCAGCTTCAAAATTCCACGAAAACTACTGGCAATTATTTTGATGACGGGCTCAGAATTCTCGAAGGATCCAACAATTATTTCTGGGATGTTGTTGCCAGAGGACAACGCCGAGAACTCTCGGCATACCAGAAAAATCTTTCTTGAGCCGGGCAGTCTCAGCTGAGCTGTTTCGCTGATTTGCAAGACGTCTGCAAAAATAAATAAATGTGTGACGAACGTGGGGTCTGAAACGACGAATTCGTCCAGCTTGAAGTTCATCTGGGTTATGGTGACATAGTTGGTTGCCGTAGATGTGACAAGATCTGGATTGAAACTTCCATAAAAACTCTCAACATTAAGGCTTTTGATCGAAGGAAAGTTCGGAAGACTAGCTTCCCCAAATTTCTGATAAGTTGTGGCGGACAGTACATCGTTCCACCTTGACTTAGATGGTGATTCTATCATCAAGAGTTTGTTGACGATCGGTTTGAAAAAAAGGCGTATAGGAATTTCTTTGGTAAGCGTGTCTGTCATTAGGTCAGCGGCTGGGTTCACTGGAAACATAAAGATACTTGCATCAACCTTGTAGATATCGTCCTTTAAGTTTGGTATGATCTTCTCCAAACCAGTGTCACCACTCGCTGACAGAACCTTCCCGGCTTCAAGACTAAATCCCTTGGCACCCTTTCTTGACTGAGTGAACTGGCGAAACGTAAAACTTTTGGGACCAAAACTGTATGTAGGATCTTGAAAGGGGAAGAATTTAAGAATGTCTTTGTAGCCGATTCCTCTGTCATACACAAATACTTGGTAAATTAGGTCGCCCATCTCATAACCGGAGACGTAATGGGTACCGTATTCTGAAAACAACTCCGTTATCTTGTCGCTAGTAGCATCAGAAGAAACGGCAGTTGACACAAGATGTGAAAAATCGGCGTTGGTCATGATTGTAGTACTTATCTTCTTCCAATAACGTGCAAGAACGTACGATTTTCCCACCATGCTGCCTGGAGTTATACCAAGGAGTTGGGCATAGGAGTCCATGCCATTTATTGGCCCGGTCGGCGTTGAACGGCTTGGTTGATAGGTGAATGCTGCCGCGTCTCGGGTCTCTTCTTCAAAATGCCAAACGGAGAAGAACGTTTTCATCAAGTCTATTTCATCTGGATGGTACGTTAGCTGGATAAAGTCACCGAAATATGTAATGCCAGTTTGAGTGGTTTCATGCTGGATGTTGTCAAACAGTTTAGGCTTCGTCACTGGATAAAAAAGTGGACTGAGATTACCATCAACCGGCAAGACTGGCTTCAGACCATGGAGAATGCTGAATGGCTTGCCAAGCTGACTGGCTGAAATTTAAGTCAAAATTAAGCGAGAAAATTAGTAACAAAAGAATGATGTTTTCGTTGTGAGAAATAAATTAGTGTAGTTATACACAGCGGCGTGCAAGGTATCCATGACACTACAGCCTCAATAATCCCCAGATTCCCTTGAGGGTAAATGTTTTAAGCTTTGTATAATTTTGTTAATTTTATTCCTAGAAGTTTGTCACACCAGGCAAAGATAACATTTGCGATTAAATATCTGTTAACTCAAACCTAGGGTGATGACGTCATCAGTCACGTGACGTTCCCTGAATTAGTGTTTTAGGCTACTATCACAACTGCCTTTATCAATTGAAAAGAAAATTGGATGCTTGAAGTTGCATTTGTGTGGGGTATTTGAAAATAACCACTTGACGTCTGGCACAGTTTTGGAAATGCCAAGTCTCACACCTGCAGGTTGAGAAGTTCGATCTGATACCAAGTCACGCCTATGGACCAATTTTCTCATGCAATTACTGCAGCCTCCACCTTTTCAAAGCAAAAATGCCTTGATACACAAGCCCAACAGTTGATCGATTTATGACAAGCTTAAATTGCTTATCTAGAGTTTTCATTCCTTTTACGAGGAGTGTATATTCGCTTAGTGATAAATCCCAAATTGAATCCGGAGTCATATTTTACCTGTTATTTTTCAATTAATTTTAACAGAAACAAAAACTCTTTGTGATAGTACCGAGCAAGTCTGTCAGTGATTTAGTTAGTCGGTGAATAGGTTCATGGAAGAAAAATATACTATTTTAAAAGCTTAAATATAATAATTTAAGCAAGGATTATGAGAAAATAAGTTTGTTTTATTTAATAATGCAGTGAAAAAAATGTATTTGGCTTATCAAAATATATTTTTAAGCTAATCTAAGCTGTTCGTGTTTTGCATAAAAGAATTATTAGGAAGTTTTTAATTTTTCTGGCATAAGACAAAACTAAGCTTCTGTAACAGCAACGTTGTTTGAACCCCCAGAGTTTTTAGAAATTCAAAACACGAGTATTGCAGAAGCCTTAAGATCCTTAAGGCTACAATTTGCTCGTCACGTATTTAATGACGTCATAATCGTGCTCTGAAATTAGTTTCAAATGTGGTAAAAATGGTTGACTGTAATTAAAAACTAAATATGTTCATTTGTTTGCTTTGTCGAATAGACACAATATCTGTCCCGAACAGGGTGACATAACATTTAATTAAAAAGCTATTAAGATGTTTCTTAAGTCCCGTGACCTATTTTGTTTAATAATCCCTTGATTAAAAATTAAGGTCAACCATTCAGGACAAATTCATGTACAGGATAATCACACAGCTATAAAAACGTTGCTTCTGATTAAACATTATATACCATCTCAACGCCCCATTTTTAATTTTCGATTTCTCAAATGAAACGTCATAGCAAGTCACGTGATCTAAGCTTTGAAGACTTTAAGCCAAACACACGTTAAGGTTCTCAAGTTCTATATCGCTGCCAAGTTTGGAGTTCTTTTGTTAAATGTCTAGGGAGTTATTGTTGTATTTAGATTTTTCGTGAATTTGGCCGGAGCCATGCCTTAACATGCTTGAGTAAGACTGAAATAAATATTAGTTGTTTTTGACAGAAAACAACTTTATTATTACAATATATTTAAGTAATTTTACCAATTAACATTGTTGTTTGATGTTCACAATTACCTCTCTAAAATTGATCAGTTTTAAGTAATTTTCTTAGTTGTGTTTGTTTTAATTCAGGTTAAGTATTTCTTGAATTATTTTGTGGTGTCTAAATTAACAATGTATTTATTTAAAGAGGTGCATAAACTGTGCGACTGATTCCGACGATGCACGGAATATTCATGATAAGAATTGTAACACTCTAAATTTATTCCTAATTTATTCAATACATGGTGTGTTCGGCGTATTGCTAAATGCACGTGTGATTGTATACATTAGCGGACTCGTTCGATCTTCAGAGACGGAAAATAGTGCAATTTTGTGTCCGAGTTTTCATCACGGATATAGAACTTCTATAACTGATACACCAGGGAAATAAACTTAGTATGCTATACTGAGATATAACGGAAGCAAAATTACAAAAGCAAACCTCGCAAAGAACAACAGACCCTTCAAAGTCTGCGTTTTACAGTTTCACTCTATGGAAGGCAATAACTTTCAAGGAGTCTCGAAAATGAGACATCTAGATCTGCTTTTGTCACATTACAGAAGAGGGTTTCCTTTATCAGTAAGTGATAAAACCATTTACTTTACTGCGCTTCTCAATCAGAAAACTCTGACACAAACATTGTGCCAGTTCTAGCTTTAGCAGCGTAAAATATCACCGTAAATCGCGATCCGCCTATATGGAGGGGGGCGTAAGGGAGGCCCGAAAACTTCAAAACCGCACAAAAAAATAATAAAAAACCGCAATACCGCATCGACATTTATCGAAATACCGAAACGTACCGTAGTTAAAGATGTGAAAGCTGCCGTCGTCGAGACTTTAAGTCCTTCTATCCATTAAAAATACGACTTGCAGTGTACGCTGATATTAACACAAACGCTAAAATTACTTAGTATTTAATTATATCCATAACTGATCTTACTGCAGAGTCCCCGAGTATCTTGGATTATGAATGCACTTTAACCTGACGCGCTTAGGTCGTTTACAGTCCATAATAAGGAGTCGCTAATCGCTAGGAGTTAACGTAGTCACTGGAAGAGGTCACGAGTAGAGCAGACGATTGTTGAAACGCACAGCTCTCCCGAAGCGAGTTCTTGCTCCTATAGGAGAAATGTTGCCGAGCTTCCAATTTCTCCTTGTACTAGCGTGGAAATCTCCGGACCATCGTCCACTTCTTCGTCACTACTTTCGTCAAAGTCGTCTTCTGCTTCTTCCACCGTTTCGTTTTTTGTGACAGCTTCTGCTGTACTGACCTTTACATCAAAAGCAATAGAAATAGGTTTCTCTGCGATTTCGCATTTCCTTTGATACATAAACGCAGGGAGTGTCCCATGTCGGGCCATGGTGGTCTCTTGGCGTACAGTGCGCAGTGCGTTGTCTTACGACAGCACCATAGGTAGATGCCCAGTCCCTGACTGCATCGCAGTCAGCTGGGCGCATATCGACGTTTGCGAGAGGTTTCATGTACGGGACCTGCGACAGCAGCAACGTTCCCTCAGGTTTTGCTTGGTTCTTCTGTCTGGTTTACCCCACTTGCCGCCATCGACGAGAGGACTATCCGAGTGACATTTAGTAAAAAGGCAACACCGAAGATACATTTTTTAACCGTTTACCGCATCCTAAAACTTTAAATTACCGCAAGCCGCACAGTCCTGGAAACCGCAATACCGCAGGTTAAAATAAAGTTTTCCGCAAAACCGCATCACCGCGAACCCTTACGCCCCCCTCTATATGAAACGACAATCATGATGTATTTCCATCATCCAGCCATCCCTGTCAAATTTCAGCGGAATCGACCCTCTGAATTACAATTCAGAGATTTGAAGCTTGAAAATGTTCAACACCTACCCCGAAACTTTGGCTCATAAATGTATTCATAGGCAAGTGTCCTGCGCGACCTTCTTTCTTGCAGGACTCTACAAACATTTATGTGCAAATTTGTGCAAACGGATGTTGCTTGTGCAGAGTGCTAGAAAAATATTATGACATGCTAACAACTTATTTTCTTTTGTGCTACTGGTATCGATATTGAACAGTGGAGGCTTGCATAAAAACAACTTTTTATGTGACAAGTTGGCACCTTAGACAACATCTAGGTTTTCCTTAACCCCGCAGTGTAGCCTCAGCGTTTTGGTAACCCTCCCCAATGTACATGTATCCCAAAAATAATTTACCAGTATACAGCAGGGATGAACTACATTTGTAATAAAGAGAACTCCAAAATTAATAAAAGACTGCCTATTTATGGAAATAGTTTGAAAAACACTGAAATCCATTTGCACTGACAGTATAAATGTTTTTAGTCAGTTGTAATTATATTGCAAATTATAGGCATTGGCAAAAACAATTGGTTTCCTGTCATGTATGTATCCTTCTTCAAGACAAAAAAAAAAAGTCTTGCACAAAAGAAGGCCCTGAATGGGGGTTCAAATCCCAGTTACCAGTCCAGTTATATATATAATTTCTATAAGTCCCATTCCCAGTGTCACAAAGTGACAAGTGCGGTCGGAATGAAAACAATTAACCAATTAAAATATCTTCCATTGTTGTTCTAATACGACAAAATGAATGCAAAATAAGTCAAATGCGTGAGATTATTCTCTCCTCATGACCGGGTGACTTCCAACGATTTCCCGAAGACTTCCTAGCGCTACCGAAAATGTCCGAAAATGTTCGGACGACTTCTGAACACTTCCGAAGCTAGTTTGGATTTGTTTACAGTCCCTAAAATGCAAACTCAAAACTCCACTTTTTACATCGTTCTGATACAGTTAGGACACAAACTCGACATTAAGCGCCGTTTATTGCAATTGAATTTTTGTTGCTAAGAACATCATCCGTTATTCGGATTTGTGAATCAGGGGTGAGAAATTGGCCTCCATGCGTGAGATCGATGTCTTTGATCCACAGGGGTGCGACTCAACTCAAGTATAATGAATGAGAGTTGTCAGGTATACCAAACCACTGATTTCAGTAAATGCAGTTTGAAGTCAATGCTGAAATGGTTTAAAATCACTTTGCAACTTCATTGGTTTGACATCTGTTGATTTACAGACATTTGTAGGTCTTGTAAAGGACTATTGTATTTTTTAGTGCCAAATGCCAAAAACCAACCCCAGTGCCTCAAATCTCATTATTCCAGTGCTAAAATAGGCAAATCCCAGCATCCATTTTACTCCTTCAGGGCCCTCACAAAAACAAATTTACATATATGGTTAGGCATTTCTTATAACCCAAAAACCGGCACAAGACAGTGGCATGCCAGTTAGTTTTTCAGCAACTACATTTACACTTATTGTACATTAAATTCAGGGTAATTTCTCATGTACACAAGCAAATTAAACCTGACATAGACAAGGTAATAACTGACAGTGGCTATTGCGTCACTGCATGAACTAGGAAAATGAGGTACAAACTTTTCGAAGGTATATGATATTGATTCCTTCATTACTGAAAGCTCCAGAAGAGAAGCATGACTCTTGTGTTATATTTTGGGCATAATTAAGTCTTTGCAGGGTCAAATTTCAGTGTAACTAATGGAGGGAAAGTGCAGATCAAGTATTGATAGTTTGATGTCAGTGTCTTTAACTAACATTTTGTAGTTTTTACATCGAATAATTCTAATCTTTAGATGTTTCATAGAATGTTAAGTAGTCTACATATGAGATGATATTCCACAGGAGATTTAGTGGCCAGGATCATTGCCAAGCCTGAGACTACTACTCCTAATTATACAGCACCTTTCATTTCTCCTGGAGGGAAAACGAGCAGTTCAAGTACTAATAGTTTGATGTCAGTGTCTTTAACTGATATTCTATGTTAATTTTTTTTTGAGGGGGGGGGGGGGGGGGGTGTTTTTAATGTGATAGAATCACCAATTGAGAGCCCCTGGATAAACTGCAACTTAAACTAGTGATTCAGTGACGAGTTTTTCTTGAGAACCTAGATGACTGAACATTACAATATTTGCATGGCAGTGTTTTTGAGAACAGCATTTTTATGGCAAATTACTGTTTTCTCAAAATTAGAAGAATAGGGGTTACCGAAATAATGGTGCATGTTCGATGTTAGGACAAATCTTTGCTTGTGGCTGTCCCCGAACGTCGCACTTGCTGTGTCCGAAGGAGTTTCGACAATGAAAAGACTACCGTTGTTATTCGCAAGATTAACACTTTAATGTTCAGATGACAACTTAAGTTCGCTATCACAAATGCGTGTGGCCAGAGGATGGCATGGATGGAAAACTACGTATCACACTTGTGATGAGAAGAAAACATGGCCGCCCTCATGGCTGTGCGTTCACCCGGCAATTGCTGACATCCGCTGACCTAACTATTTGGCTTATTACAGTACCGCTGTAGTAACATGGCTCCTCAACTGCCTCCGTGCAGTTCGAAACAACAGTGAACTTACACTAATTCTTAAAACCTTGACTTCAAGACTTTGACTTCAACAAACTATCACATGTAACACTATGTTCCAACAATAGCTTCTCGCAAATTCATGTAACTGCACCGGAGCAGCTACTGAATGATCAACAAGTAACTTAAACTTAAATGTTCAAACACATTGTTCAATAGTCACAACACTCTTCAAGCGTTCTTTGTTGGCTCCTTGATTGGGACTTCCCTGGTCTCCCGGTGGAAATCATCTTCCTCTACCATTTCATCTGCAGTCAACAGTACAACAAGTTTGTGTATAGGTCTGTCTAAATATGATGGCGGGCCTTGGCGTTTGCCACGATCATCCAAATCTCCATCTGCCATCAGCAATCTGACCGTTCTGACTAAACCATCTTCACTAGGGTAAATCTGCACTACTCTGCCAAGCGGCCACTTGTTACGGGAACCCTCATTTTCTTTGGAAAAGACTACATTACCGACGGTAAGATTTCTCTTTGGCCGAGTCCACTTTTGTCTGACTTACAAGGTTTGAAGGTATTCGTTCCGCCATCTCAGCCAAAATTCATTAGCAAAGTATTGCACTCTTCTCCAACGTCTGCGACAATAGATATCGGCTCTTTGAAATTCTCCAGGAGGCGGTAACACTCGCTTGGGTTTCATGATGAGGAGATGGTTCGGTGTTAACGGCTCTGGAACCTCTGTACTACGTAGGTAATCCACACTGAGAGGTCTCGAATTGATGATGCATTCAACTTCTGCCATGAATGTCCGCAAAGTCTCATCATCGAGTTGGCCCCCAGCCTTTGACAGTAAAGGTTCCAATGCATTGCGTACACTGCGGATCAACCGTTCCCAGGTTCTCCAGGTGAACACTTCTTGACCCCATACACGTGAACAATACTCCATAGCACAGGTCCCTGTGTTCTTTGGCAACCACGAACTGATGGAACATACTCTTGATGTCCGTCATAAATGCTACATTTTCCTGGCGGAAACGACATAGAATTCCTAGCAGATCATTCATAACGTCAGGCCCTTGCAGTAAGTAGTCATTAAGGCTGACTCCGTTATACTGGGCTGAACAATCGAACACCACCCTTATTTGCCCCGGTTTTCTGGGGTGATAGACTCCTGTATGTGGGACGTAATTGACTTTACCATCTTGCACCTTAAGAGGATCTACAGGAACTCTTTCTGCCCATTGAGAGATTAAGTCCTTCATAAAGGTCTGGTAGTCTGAGAAGAACTTCAGATTTTTCTTGAATCTGGCATTCAATTGGTTCCATCTCTTCACAGCAAGCTGGCAGTTGTTGGGAAGGGATACATTGTCAGACTTCAGCGGAAGTGGCATTTCATAATGTCCATCTGGTCCTTTCTTCACTCCGTCCTCTAGGATCCTTAGAAATCTCTCATTTTCCATGGAATAAGGTTTGCTCTTAGTACTTGTCTCCACAAAGTCAGTTTCTAACACATGGAGAATCCTCTCCGGGTCAATAATCTCGTTGGCCTTCGTTGAGAAGGTAAAGCGGTTAGGGATTTCTGAAGCTGCAACTCTATTGCACACACCCTTGCTTCCATCTTCATCATCACGCGACTTGCAGACTCTTCCAATCACTCCCCAACCAAGTACAGTTCTTTGAGCATACGGCTCATTATCATCTCCGGCAATCATTTCTCTTGGTCGGATATCTCTTGGACAGTTGTTTCCAATCAGGATAGAAATTTCTGCGTCTGGATGGTACGGTGTCAACTTATCAGCAATTCTCTTCAGGTGTTGCCACTCTATGGCTACTTCAGGTTTTGGAATCTGTGATCGATTGGGTGAAACAAGCTCTCGGGTAAAGGCCACTGGCATCTTTACAACACAGTCCCTCCGGTAATCCAAAACGTCTAGCCCAGAAATCTTTCTGGTTTGAATATGTGCGTTCTGCTCTTGCATTGTGGTCAATAGTAGCTCGGTGGACGGGCCTTGTACATTTAACCGTTTGCAAAGAGTTTCAGACACAAAACTGACATTTGAATGGTCATCCAGGACTGCATACTGCAATGTTTCCTTGTCTGGCTCTCCAACTGGCCTGACCCACACTGGCACAATCATAGTGTGATCAAATTCACTGTTTTGATCTGGAAGTTGACATACACTCATACAATTCGAGACAACTGCACTGTCCTTTGTTTGTCCTCTGTGAAGGCTGGTGGGATGCATTCGTGAGCAAGCTCTGCATTTTAGTCTCGCTCTACAGTTCGCTATTTGGTGACTGCTACTGGCTGCACATCCCATACACAAACGTTCTTGGAAGAAGTCTTTCCTTTCATTGAAAGGCTTTTTGGAGAAGTCACTGCAGTCTTCTAACTCATGCACTGCACCACAGAACAGACATTTGCTCAGTTTGGTTGGACCACGACAACTTGGTTTACTAGAGCTACCGGAATCTGCTACATGGTTGCCACGGCCCACGGCTGATGTGGCAAGGGAACTACCCTTGTTCTTATCTGGCTTCTGCCTGCTGTTAAAACTTGGACTGCTTGATGTGGAGAGGCTTTCTAGTTCTGGTATGTTTGCCTTATCTGCTGCTTCTCTGATGAAACTGGCAAACCTGAAAAAGGTGGGGTAACCTGCTTCACCATGGGTGTGTCTCCACTGCTTGATTGCATCACTCCACTTTATCTCAAGGTGGTAAGGGAGTTTAGCCAACAGCTTGACATTCTCCTTTGCATAGTCCAACACTGAAAGACCTGGGATGGTTTCTTTTGCAGCCAAGATTTTGTCCAAAAAATCTAAGAACTCTCTCAGGGCAATAGCATCCTTGGGACCTATCTATGGCCATTTCTCCAACTTGCTAATAAATGCTGTACTCACAACATTACAGTTTCCATACCTTTCCTGCAGTATGGACTTGGCTTATGGTAAGCATCTTCTGTACCGATCGGAAGATAGTGTTCCACAACTTGTTTTGGCTTTCCTGATACAAACTGGTTCAACATATTCAACTTGATGTCTGCTTCCATTGGTCTGGAGTCGTCTATGGCATTGAAGGCACTTTTCCAAACTGGGTATTGCAGAGGATCACCACTGAATATGGGTATAGTAATCTTTGGAAGCTGGCCAGAAACAAATAACTGTTTATTCACTGTACTTTGCTGAACATTGACCTCAGCCAACTTTTCCATACACTTTTCTAATGAAGACGCCATTCTCTCCAATCCACTATTGGCAGAGACTGTTTGACCTTGGGGATAAACACCTTGATCAATCAATGAAGATGCAGTAGTTGCCACTGGTGAGACAGATTGTGGGCTAAACTTAGTGGTAACTTGAACAGGATTGTTTACTGTTGATGCCGCAACTTGAGAACTAGATACTGCTTTCGGAGTGGACAGGCAAAATGTCACATGATCTGTTTGGTGAGGGGTAAACACAGGCTGTGTTGAGGTACCAGGAGAGACTACAGGTGCAGAAATTCGTACGTTACTTGTGACTGGTTGTGGTGTGACCATGGTTGCTACTGCTGAGGCTTGGGTCACTTGAGCCTGAGCCGATGTGCAGGTAACATAAGTACCAGTAGGGGTTGGTAATCCTTTAAAAAATCTTTCTAATCCTTCATCCTCACTTTCACAGGGAAGGGTATCTAAGTCTTCATTGAGTGGAGGGGTTTGTTCTCTATCAGTCTCTTCACAGACATTTAGCTTAGCATTGTTCAGTTCAAGTTCTCTTAACAGTTCAAATTCCCCCAACTTTTGTTCCTGAAGTACCTTTGCCAATTTCAGTTCCCTTTCTTGCTTAGCAAAGGATATCTTGATTTTTAAGGCTGCCTTTTCCTTCTGAAGCTCATATTTGTCAATCTTAGTCTGGGGTTCAGAGTTCATGATAGACCGCACACTTTGTTTACTTATTTTGCTCTTTATAGAACCCTTAGAGCTTGTGGAACAAGATTCCAATGTCGCTTGCTCCAAGTACTTAATTTCCTCCCCTACATCACTTTCAACATTTCTCCATTCATCATGGATTTGCTCCCAAATGGATGGCATTAACAGAAACAAGTTCTTGATCCCGAGCAACTTCTTTGATCTCATGATAAACATCCAAAAATTCACTCCAGAGTACTTGGGCCTTGCTAAGTTCGTGTTTCCATACAAACACTTTACTACACTTCCCTCGAAGAAACAAGGTTTTCCTCAAAGTTTTAGTAAGTGAGGTCTTCATAGACTTACAACTCTTTACTTTCAGGTCGATTTGATACTGAATACCCTTTTTAGTCAGCTGTCTACTTCGGGGTACGTCGACAGAGGAAAGTTTTTGTTCCACCGCCTTACAAATAGCTCCAATTTCTTCGGTAGACTCAGTTAAATCAAGATGTAAATTGTCATTCATAACATGCAATACTTCCTCAGCAAAATGTTCCTTACGTTCCACAGAATCACTTGATTCACCATCAACGTGAGAAACAAGAGAACCACTTACCACACCTGCAGCAATTGCGTTCTCAGAAATCTGATCTGACTCTTGAGACATGATGAGTTCCTGAATCCAAACTGATTTCACGCACGTGTACTTCTCAGTCAGAGAGGAAATGGACCTCAACAGCACTTGAAAATCCGATCCGAACCTTCTTCACGGAAACAAAACCACCCTGCGACCCACAGGATTTAAGTTCATCGCCTCGGCCATCCTCAAGTTCTTGACGAGTTGTTGTTTAAGTTGTTATTGTGGCTGCCCCCGAACGTCGCACTTGCTGTGTCCGAAGGAGTTTCGACAATGAAAAGACTACCGTTGTTATTCGCAAGATTAACACTTAAATCTTCAGATGACAACGTAAGTTCGCTATCTTAAATGCGTATGGCCAGAGGATTGCATGGATGGAAAACTACGGATCACACTTCGCGGTCACCCGGCAATTGGTGACATCCGCTGACCTAACTATTTGGCTTACTACAGTACCGCTGTAGTAACATTGCTAAAAGGAAAGCATAGCTGTTACCATTCCGTTACACGCATACCAGCATAAAGTTGGTAACCAAAAAACTACATAAATACAGTATAATATGGAAAATAATTAAAATTTACTTTTACCGCTTCCTCTTGTAATAATGATAATGATAATGATAAAGCATTATTGCTCAATTTTTCGTACCTTGAATTCCCTGCACCACTGCAAGAAGAACGAAAATAGCTGCCAGGGCCATGCTTACTTCAACCTCAACGGCAGTTAAGGCTTCGGCAAACTGCAGCTGCAAAGCAAATGGAAAGTTTCAGATACAATAACAAATGTGATTATCTAAAAAAAAGAAAGAAAGAAAGAAAAATGACACACGAAAGCCCAAGTTACTGTATGAGAGAAATCATCAGAAGAAAGAGTAATAATTTTGATTACAGGAATATAACTAATTATTAAAAACTGAACTATATATGGATATCAGATTTCCAGCATTTTCATTAGCTAGCCGGAAACAGGCTATCAGCTCTTATAACCCACCGATTAATTTTTGCTCGATTTTATTGCCTATTTTGGATCACGTGGTGCAAATCGGAGGACGGGGGTCAGGCAATATACCCCACCACGTCGATATTTGTCCTCCGATTTTTTGGTCGAAAAAAGAAGACAAAACAAAGCCAGTCTATTTAAAGTTTCTTCAATTTCAAATTGAAGAATACAATCACATTGACTTGGTCGATGCAAGTTATGTAGGCTATACTCTCAGGCACTTGCACCAACGTGCGGCCGAACACACTAAACAGTCCTCTTTCATTGGCAAACACTTCATTAACGAACACTGTATTGTCCCGAAAGAACTTGACAGACATTTTTCCGTCCTTAAGAAGTGCACGAATAAGTTTCAATTGTTTAGTGCATGAAATAAATAATTTGAGAATTAACACTCTCTCAATGTCCAGTCGGACTCAATTCAAGCAAAACTATTTGCGTGACATTGCATATTTAATTAAGAAGTGTGTAAACCTTTAGCCAATAATTTTCTGACAGTGTATTTTAATGCATTTGAACTTGAAAATGGTGCCATGATGTCACCGAAACGTTGTTCTTTTCTATCGCTAATTTTTACTTGTCTATGTTTTACTAAACCGTTGCTTATCTAAATAAACTCTCTTATAAATGTATCTCAAGGTTTTATATGATGTGAAATCAAATGGTGCATTGAGTAACTGATTTGAGTAAAGAATAATAGGCAAGCCTGGCTTATCTTGTGCAGCATAAAAATTGCATAAACGTTGCGCAACTTCTAAACGATATGTTCCTTATCTTGCTCAAGCACTTTTGAAGAACGATTTCTCTATTTCGTCTCATTTTCCTTCAAAAATAGTTGTCGCTTGTATGTAAGGTTATTGCAGTTTTCGGCAATCCATTGCAGTAAGCCAACGCTTGCATTACTCTCGAAAATGGTCAACACCTTAAGTTTGAGACTTTCCATTTGTTTCTCTCTTTGTATAGCCGTAATTTTACTTTATGGGGCTTTAAAAATTCGCAAATCACTTCCTTGGTATTCTTCGTTTAATCTGTGCGAAGTTTCGGTGTTATTTTATTGGACAGTAACATCCAAGGCTTCTCCTAACGTAGCCTGTGAACGCAAACGTATCAAATTCCGGTTGTCCGCGCTTCTCTCCACCTGAAAAGTAACGGCGGGTAAAACAGGATGCTCTCGCAGGCTACTAATTAAGTCGCGAGCTTCATTTTTCAGAATCAAAATCCATCTTCTCCGTACACTGCATTAAGCTCTTACCGATGTTCAGCCGACCTGCTAAGATTTAACACAAATTTTTTCTATATATTTTACCTCACTTCAGCAATTTCCACGACTTTGGAGTCCAAACTGAATAAATTCTTAACGCAGTAATCTTTTCCTGAGTTGTCCCAAAGTTAATTCGAGACGACGTTTCCACGTTACCGTAACGTCATTATCAAGTCAAAAAATGATAAAATTTCAGGGCGTATAAATAATGAAAGAACAATAGATGGTTAAAAATGATCACATAACTAAGGTATGTTTGGAGACTGTTTGCACACTTAAATTAGGTTTGAGTTTCTTGATGAAAAGCATTCCAAACACTAAACACTCAAACCTGCTTTGGCATTTCTTAAGAATCTTGAAAAGGTTGTCATTCAAAAGATCGCTGCCACCGTGCGCTTCAGTATGATGTTTACCAATTGCGGAATATTTGTGTTCAGCAACGCGTTGGAAAAGGTGCCGGGTTAGGCCCGGTTCAGACGCCGTACTTCAGCCGAGCCGAATCGAATTCAACGATAGGCCGACCTAAATTAATTAATCCTGG
The DNA here is from genome assembly GCA_016490735.1 of Pachyseris speciosa. NCBI lineage: Eukaryota > Metazoa > Cnidaria > Anthozoa > Scleractinia > Pachyseridae > Pachyseris > Pachyseris speciosa. The sequence goes on from JAEMWC010000296.1 coordinate 782,540, forward strand.
CTGAATTGATTCAGACGCCGAACTTTACTCGAAGTACGAAGTACACATGTCACCTTCGTTGAGTTTGGTCCGCCGAGCCGCCATTTTGTCTTCTGCAACACTCCTCTGCGCGTGTTTTCATGTAAAAACAGCATGAAAAATACATTAAAATGATATATGCATTTGATTCGGCTCATGTGAAGTACAGCGTCTGAATCAAAGCCTGTCTACAGCCTTTCTTCCCGGCTGAGCCAGGCAAGATTAATATCTCAGCCGATCTAAATTAAATCAGCCGTTCCGAATTGATTCAGACGCCGTACCTCACATGAACTTAATTCGTTAAATTCGACTCTGAAGTTCGGCGTCTAAACCGGGCCTAATGATAATCTGCATCGCACAGATCACATGAGAAATGACAACGCATTGCTGATTAACAGCCAGTGTTCTCCTTCATTTTCAGCACAACAGGTAAAAGAGCTTTTCAAGCCGGTAGAGCAATTCGGTGAATCGTAGCCATGTTTGTCACGTCTGCTTAATGCACTACCGTGGAATAGTCAACTTCAGCGCTGTCCTTAAATTAAACCTTAACATACAGGGACTAGTTTTCCTCTTATTGCTAAAAGTACAGACATGTGTAAAAGGTGACGTCAATAAAGTGCTGAGATAGCCTGCAGTGACTACAATAAGCTCGCCGCGTCCTTGCATGGAGCGTCATTACAAAATCAGGTCTCTCAAATTGCAATGAAATTCGCTGCATATTCGTTTTCCATTCACGTTGTTGAAGGATTTTGTTATCAAGGACTCTTTTAACACGTCGTCTGAAATACATTTTAAGTACTTTTGACCTGAAAGAAAAGTATTTCATGACGAAAACTCGCCGAGATAATTCAGCAACACCAAGTTTTCTCAAGTTGATACTTTCAGTGGGAAGTTCAAGTGACTGATGTCTCGTTGCTTACGTATTAAGCATCGGTTTACATCTAAAATAACTGTTACTTATAACTGTTTCCATTGCCCTCGACTTCCTGTCCTCGCTTATATCGTTTTCTGCCACTCCATAGCGGAGAAATCGAAAATGAACAACAGACATGCGCTTGCAGAAAGCCCGCCAAAAACTCGTGGGTCTTACTTCAAAGTTCGAAAGGTGTAGCCTGATACCATTTACAAAACATAGCCGCACGATTTTTTTAAATCTGTTTATTTATCCTTTTACAAGTATCAGATACCGCTTACATTGGTGAAACAAATATATATAATTTTTTGTTTTACCTATTAAATTTTTAAGAATTCGAAACGATTTTAAGTGGTAATAAGTTGTACTATATAAGGTAAAATTATTCCGGTTACCACCTGAAAAGCAGAAGCCTGAAGACGGTTTGGCTTCCTTAGGCCTGAAGTCTTGCTGTAATTTTCTACTCACAAAAACTGACTGCGCTGTAGGGCCAATCTCATTACTAAGATCACTCAAATGCCTCCGAACAGCATTAGCAGAAACTTGCTCTTTGAAAAGATTCAGAATACTAATTACATGGGACTTCCTGTGGAAGGGCCGAGTCTAAAAATGTCGTCCGATCTTCGGGTTTCATCGATACAGCTCACTCCCGGCGTTTCTTCGCAAACGCCAACGGAAAATAACACAGCAATAAAAATGCCGCCATTATATTGAAGAAGGCACGAATCATATCACCACGTACACGAAAACGTCCATTCTCCTCGTATTTTTGAGGTCTGAACAACCAATATGTTAAGAGAAGTGTATATACGAATCATTTTGCAAGTTCACTGAAAGACGAGACGAAAGGTTTAAAATGGCCGAACTAAACTGCAGATGTTCTCAATGGTCAATCTCGGCCGCCGTGTTTGTGCCCCTGGTAGCCTGCCTAGCAAGTGTTTCCGTGGGACTTTCTGACATGATAGACCGAGCAAAGGAATTTTTCGACGTTTTGGCCGCGCGAAATATGGAGATATGGGGTGAGAGCACAAAAAATCATTCTCTTCCCTGAGATCTTTGCAGGCATTCTGAAATTCTTCTCTAGGTGGAAGGGCTTGGAACTCAATTATTCCTCCACGACCTCCTTTTGGTAACCTTATGAGGACTTCTTCCATTTACGTCCCTGCGAATGTCTTCATGTGTCGTAACGAAGCTGTATAGAAGATACGTAGATGATACCCTTGTAAGAATGCCTAACACTGATCTGATACTGCCGCCGACTGTTTTCTTAATACTGTGAATGGACTACATCCTAGTCTCACGTTTACGATGGAGCTTCCTTAGAATGGTACGATCCCTTTCATCGGCGTTGAGATTATAAAGAATGGAACAAAACTTGAGACTCAAGTCTACAGAAAGGCAACAAAAACTGGTTTACTCTTATATTTTAAGAGTCACACTGATAAACGTTACAAAGACTCTCTGCAGTGTTACTAAAATAAAATGTTACATCACGCTTATGCGCTGTCTTCTAAAGCAGAGGATTTTAATGCAGAATGTGACAAACTACGATTTGTTTTCAGAAGGGGCGTTATTGAATCGTAAGTTATACCATTTAAATTTCCGATTTTTCTCATCGAGACCCCTCAGGTCCTTCAGCGAACGCAAAGGAAAGAGAAACCAACATAGTCAGAATTAGTCTACTTTTCAAAGATCAACTTCTGCTAATAATGCTGTTCGGAGGCATTTGCGCGACTTTTATAGCTAGGCCTAAGGAAGCCAAGCCGTCTGTTGTTAATCAGAATGCGTTGTTTATCATTTCTCGTGTGATGATCTGTGCGATGCAGATTTTGTCGGTTACCCAAACCGCCGCCTTTTCCAACGCTTTGCTGAACACAAATATTCGTTAATTGGCACTGAAACATCTCACTGAAGCGCACGTTACTTATTTTTGTAAACATTTTAAATCACCTATTGTTCTTACGTATCTATATTAAACTACTACGATCTAAACTGTGACTTATCTTGTAATTTATTGAATGACTCCATAGTTAAACGGTATATCGGCAAATTGAAAAATAAATACGTCTCTTACTGGAACCAGACTCTTCAACAATCACAAAAACTCAGTTTTTATTGTACAATCAAAGAGGACTATCGCCCCTCGCCGTACCTAGTTTTAACAAGAAAAAATCCTTCGAGAAAAGCATTAGTCAAAATTAGAATAAGTAGTCATCAGCTAAGAATTGAAACAGGTAGATACGAAAAAATCCCTCGCAATGAAAGGGTACGCTCCCTTTGTAAGAGTAACAAAATTGGAGATGAAAATCATTTCTTACTAGATTGTAAGGCCTATTCTCAAATCAGAGACATTTTTTTCTCCAAAATAGAAACTAAAATACCGACTTCAAAACATTTTCAGGCGATACTTTAATATCTATTCTTATAAATTCTTCTGATTCTGATTCTTCTGTCAATTAATTTCATTTATCTCGCAATGCTTTGAATTAAGAAACAAATTAATATCAATGAATGAATGAGAATTGTTATGTCTTTGTGATGTTGTACACAAATTAGTTGAATTAGTATTTAAATTTAGACTAGTAGCTTTTGCAATACTGTAATTCCTTTATGGTCATGCAAATAAAGCATTTGTTGTTATTAAACGCTTTGATGATGACGTTACGGTGATGTTCTTAAGAATCATTTTATCGCAATTTTTATAGTTAAATATTTTCTTAAGTCACTTCTTCTCCCTATACCAAAGCATAGGATATTTCACCTAGGCTCTTTGTACGTAAGATTCAACAGATATGATCGTCACTTATAACAACTGCGAAAAGTATACTTATGTTTTCACCTTACCTTACCTGCACTGGCTGTTCCAAGAATAACTAACTTGGAAGATCTCAGACCAACTTAAAGCCCCTCCACTGAGTTAATCTTACGTAATTTTGTGTGAGGTCAAAAGAGGTCAGTCCCCCTCCATCACGGCTCACGGGCAAGATAATAAATAACTGACTGCCTGAAAGCACAACATAATTGTTTGTCTCTGGGCTATTGAAGGAGCAGTGTCGCGTAATTTGGGTCTGAACCCAAACATGTGTTTGCAAACGGTAGAACACTTGAACTATTTTGCAGTTTTCCCATGACTACTTATTATGTGCATTGAAACTATTTGCGGTTATCGTCTACGGTCACGGATGATGAGGAGGAAATGGATTGCAACTTGAAAAAGTTACGTTAAAATAAATTCACTGCCTTTTTCCTGGCCTTTACGAATTTTTTACCAAGAATATTTCCTGACCTGTGGCAACCAATCGACTGACAAAATATCAAAGAACTAATTAAAAGCAGGTACCACTCATAGTTTCCCCTAAACCACAAGAAAGAGCAAACGTCAGCCCGGCGGTCATGTCATTCACTTCAAGATTGAGAGAGTACACCAGACGGAATTAGAACCCATGGGTTGATCGGCATCACTATACGATTAGTGTCAGAAGGACAACTTGAATAAAACTTGGTCAATATTTTTATTCACAATTTCCAATTCATTAACAACTTGCCGTTTGGGCATTCAACGGAATTACCTGAAAAGATAACACTATCTCTGTAATTGAACATTGTGAAAGGTCGGTTCTTTTCAATGTTGTATCGTCTCTGGACCACTCACAGTGAAAACCATTAAAAGCTATGATCTATCCAGGTAAACAGTTTATCCCTATTTCTTACCCCTGCAAGTTTGTTACTCATGATTTTGTGTACAGGACATCGTTCTTTTTCTGGGCACTATTTGTATTCGTCGTAAGACCCAGTTCAAACGTCGAACTTTTCATGTACCAAACTTAAATAACTATTTGGGTCGACTCAAATAATAAAGTTGGGACGGTTGTTTCAGACGTCGAACCCAATGGCGTCGAACTTAATTCGGTAATTCACACAAAACCTTTGAGGTCCGGGCGGTTCTTGTTTCAAGTCTTGACGGAATCAACATGGCGGTAAAACGAACACTCTGCAAATCCAGAGCTTGTTATGCTCGCTAATGCCTTCCGTGAAAATAGAAGAAGGCGCTTAAACGTACAAATGGCATTACACCACCGTTTAAAGCAAGTTTAACAAACTTTTTTTTCGTTCTTTTGTTATTGATTTCATCCCAACGAGATAACATTACGACTGGAAGGATATTTTTCTGTCTTCTCGATCTCTGTTTCCCCCATGCAACTCGATTAGCTTTGAAGCTATCAGTGTCATGAATCAGTGGTGAATTTGGTGGGTTCGACTCCCGTACAAGTCTGAATTGTTTTTTAAGCTTTATTTCCACTACTGCGATTGTTCCAACTGCGACGATCACCCGCAGTTCACAGTCATATATCAGACAATAATGTAACATAACTGCGAGGATCATTCTTCATTTGAATAATGTAACAGGCTGCAAATGACTATTCTTTTAAATACCACATCTATGAGCTACAAAGAAAATCAGAAAACAGTCAGATCCACATCATTCGTTACTAGAAAGATCCTTCTTTCAGTATTAAATCGTGTACCAAGATAGGCGATGCCATAGTGTAGGTCCAAGATTCTTTTAGATAGAATGCTTTCCTCTCGTTACCATTTTGAAGATGGATATAGCCGGCTCAAAATCAGAATTAAACAGTTCATTTCAGTTCAGTTCATTTATTTAGCCAATAAAAAATAACATTACATACATTGATAATGTAGTACTAATAAACCGGCAAGGGAGCCCAGAAGAAAATCCCAAGAGGCTTATAAACCTGGGCTCCCTAATCACAAAAGAAATAAAAGGAATACATTACGTGGGAGTGATACTTAATAATAAAGTATGTTAAGAAAACAAAATACTTACTTCAATATAGACAGAGTGATAACTATCATAATTATTTCGTGAAAGGAAATCAATAACAAGATAGAAGATATTTTTTGTGATTAGATTGAAAGGAGAACAACGAGGGAGCATTGCGGATGTCAGGGTTCAGTCTATTAAAGAAAACAAAAACAGAATAAAAAACCTCAAATTAATAACACTTGACAACCAGTTGGCTGTTTAGAAGCATGGTCGAGGATTTAAACTGGAAACGACCGAGAAACTAGTCCATGTAGTGATCAGGGACCAACTTATTTCGTATAGTAAACATAGACAAAGAAACGAAAACTCACGAGTGATGATTACCTTATTTAAGCGAAGTATTTGTCGAATGTGAAACTAAACTACTGGTCGATCTTCAGTTGTTTGTTAATTTTATAAGCGGGCAGGTATTATTGGTGGTCAACTAGAAAGCCTTCGCTACTTTGACCACCACACACATTTTATAATCCGTACTGTAGTTATTTTATCTTGTAATCATCTGTTGTGACTGTACTTTTCTTTCTATGTTAATTTTATGTAAATAGTGTGAAATAAATGAACCAATGAACCAACGTACAGCCGTCATCGTTGATCATCTGGCACTGACTGTAACGTTTTCTTCGACTGCATTTGCCACTCTCGTGTTGTCGTTTGAAGGTAAAATACAGCTTTTTTGGTGCACGGAACACCTCGTTAAGTAATTTGTATCATTTTTATTGTAAGCACACCTACTGGAATTTAATCACTTTAGAGTTATTAATGATAAATGACATTGCTCTTTCAGCTGGTATCATTGACGTGAATTGACTGCAAACAGATGACCAACAAAATTATATTTTATTTCCTACCAAATGAACCTCTGGTATAATGTCTCTACACACAAAAAAACACTGAAAAAAAAAAAAAAAAAAACACTGGACAAGAACGACCGAAAAAGGAACCAATGAAAGAGCGCTGGAAAATAGCTCGTCAAAATGTATAGTTTGGATTTACAGTACAGTCCAAAAGTACTGAATACACTGTACACGGGCGAGACGTTTTTTCGCCGCAAGAACACGCAAACCAAATCAAATCGAGCGGTCAAAAGAAGCGGTCAAAAGAAGTAGACTACGAGTAGTCTCTCTTTTTTTCTTAGTCCGTCGAACAAAACGCAAGAGACACACAAATGACCACGGGCGTGACTGAAGGTGCGAGATAAGGAAGGCACGAAAAAAGAGAGACTACCCGCACAGCTAGAGAGAGTGGTCTTTCACGGTCAAGCGATTTTTTGGCGTGAAAACTAAAATCTAATTAGCCGTATCCAATTAAATTCCGTCTCCTGACATCCTGTCATTTTACCCTGTCATCGCAACGGCAGCCGATTCATTCTGGAAATATGATAAACAAGACGCCTGTTGGCGTTAACGTGGTATGCGCTATTTGATGGAAAGATTAGTTTCTCCCGCTATCAAGCTATCCGTTGAAAGTTGACTCAGCCTGAGCGGTCATGTCACGAACTGAGATGCTGCTCTAGCTGTCTTTGCTTTCATAGTAAATTGTTGGGTTTTAGGTATCCCCCGGGAATACACAGTCGCGTCTTTGACCGGCTCGCAACATATTTAAATGCACTGTAAATTTCAAACAGGAACTAGATTCACACAGCTGTGGCAAGGATTTCCATGCCTTTTAAAGGGATAAAAAGGAAGATACACTTGATTGGTTGTGATTTATTTCGAAGACTGGAACGCACGCAAGCGAAATTTGATACGCGCTCGTATGCAAATTGACCTGAATAGTTGATTCACTGCTTTGTTCTACAACCGATCGAAAAGAAGCTTGAAATTCCCAAATTTTACAATGAAACGGCATTCTCGTAATATCTATACACAAAGCATGCGTGTGGTCGCTAAAGCCGAACTATTACGCACTGCGAAATCGATCTTTTTGTAAACATACAGGACTGTTGCGGGGGAAACCACAGGTTTCTGACATAATTATGCTTTTTATTAAGCTTTTTACTGCAAGTGTGAAACGCAAATTCTTAAATAACAAGCAAAAGCAGGTGGCTAATTACCATATGAGACTACGATGACGACGAAACTGGCCCGAAATGTCTACGTGGTCTGCCTACGCATCCCACCTAATTACCCCAAATCGAATAACACCAAAGAAAAAGCTTTCCGGTAGAGAATAATTACTGTTCGCTAGAACAGTTAACTTTACTAGACACGTTCTAATTTTAATCGAGTAACAACGCAATAACTCTATGGAATAACTGCGTAACACGAAGAGCAGCAAATTTGAGGCTTACGTTAAAACAAAAGAAACTGATTTACATAAATATACAATAATGTACGAGAACAAGGCCGAGTGTTCCAAGATTTGATGGAACAATCCGCTAAATAAACTTACGGTTTAAAAAAATCTACGCGAAAGCGAAATTTGTAGTAGCCCTTTGTCACTCGGCTTCACGGCAAACTTTGAAAAATGACAAACTTTGGAAAATGAAGTTGAACTTTCCTCCGGCAATATCTTTCATACTTTCTGAATCGTTTCCTTTTAAATGGACGGCAGTGAATCCAAGTTCGAACAGTTCATCGATCTGATCTTGTACGATGCTGTTTAGCGGGGCAACCACTAAGATGCCCGCCGCACACGTGAGGAAACAGCTGAGACAAATGCCTCGCGAGGCAGTTAGCGCAGCCGTTTCCTCATGTGTGCGGCGAGTTTATCGCCTCGCGAGGCCGTGAGATCAATATCAAACATGTTGTGTTGTTATATAGCTGGCGTTTTTCCCGCTACAGCGCGCCCATTCATTGGCTATTTCATGGTCACATGACATCTATCAATGAAACTGCGCGCGTTTTTCAAACTTTGCTTTGTTTTTATCAAGCATTTGACATTGAGATTCTCGGGAAACAAAATTCACTGTTCCCTTCGGGACCAGTCATTAAGTGTTAAATATTGATCTCACGGCCTCGCGAGGCAATTTCTCAACTCAGCTCCGCTGTTTCCTTACGTGTGCGGCGGCCTTTAGGAAAAGATTAGGCTTTTTCCAAAATTGCGATAACGTCACGACCGGAGATAAGAGCTTCCCTAATGCCTCACTTTGCTCTGCTTTTAGAGTTTCAGTTTTCGGGAAACGTGACGAACATTGCTGCAGTGCTTCAGCCATCATCAACTTGTCAATAGTTTCGATTGTTGACAGTTTGTTGTCAGCGCTTCGCGCATCAGCCAATTGTATTTTTGCGTTGTGAAGCCAACGCATATTTCATTGGCTGTGGCTATGCGGGAAGTCTCTCTTTTTTCTTCTCGGGCTGCCGCCCTCGCTTCTCGCGTGTACTTCACTAAATCTGAAGAAAAAGAGAGACTGCTCGCAGTCTAAAAAGAAGTGAAATTGCCGTTTATACGCAGGAACTTCAAAGCGCAAGAGGTTCAAAATCCTACATGCAAGAAGCTGCAATAATAATAATAATAATAATAATAATAATAATAATAATAATAAATATTATAATTTATTTACTAAGTATAGCTTTGACTAACAAAAATACGGTAACGTCACAATTTTAAAACGTTCTACCAAATAAGCTCAAGAATATAAACAAGTTCCTCTCACATGAGCTTAGACCCCTGCACCATAAAAGATATTATTAAAAATGGCCGCCGCTTGTTCCCAGCGTGAATTTTCAAGATAGCACTGTGCCGTTCTCATAAGGGAAATACAGCTTTTAAAACTGTAAATTGAAAGAAAAATTTCTAAGGAGGACTCAACAGCGGAAACCAGTCAGTTTATACTAAAGAAATCCCTCTTCAAGGACAGATTGTGGTTTGAGCAGGGTGGGCACACGTGTTCTGTCGCGGATAACTACAAATCATGACAAGAATTTTTGGTTTTCTCCGAACTGTGTAAGAACTTGATAATTTGCCCCTCTCACAAAAATCTCAACTCTTTTGCCCAAAAGGGTGAATTTTAATGATGTTTTTAAGTTTCCATTCCATTTACTCAAGATTTTGACCAGAATGCCCCCTTAACGTTTATTGGCTAACGGCATGAAGTGTTTAATTTCTATTGGTTGCTTAACTCTCCGATTTGGCTTGTCCGATTACAAGTTAATCGGACAGTTTGGACTTGAAGCCACAAATAAGGTCTGTTGAGAACCGATCACATTCATTCGAGGGAGTACAACAGAAGATCGTTTTTCCCTCGCTAACATGGATTTAACGTTAATATGTTGTTCGCATTTCAAGCAATCAAATATCCCTACGCTTATTTCACGAAGGTATGTTGTGAGATATTTTGTTATTTTTTGGTAATTTTTGTGTATATTTGGGAAGAGATAACTTTTATCAAAGGATTGGTTAAATTAAGGGAAATAGGAAATATTGAAGATTTAATGAAGTTTTAAAATTGGAATTTGAAGTTGAAAATTAGTGGATGGGCACCAACAAGAGAGGATAAACATCAAGCAGTGCCCTTTTGGGGGTGTCATCTGTTTGGTGGTGTTTCAAAAATTTCTTGTTTTTACATTTCAATACCCCCACCGTAATAAGAAAAATGGATAACATAATACTGGGAAAATAACAAAGATCATCTAAGAGACATGAAACGACTGAGAACAAAGGCCTGAGGTCTCCGGCTTCAAACTATCGCTCGACGCCATTAAATGGAAATTTTATTAAGCGGAACATTAGGGATCAAGCCAGAAACTTAGGATCAGTTTAACGCCTTTATTGTGAAGATTCAATCGCAGCAAAAGTTAAATCCTTCCTTTTGGGACTTAGAGCCTCCACAAACTTCTTTGAATTTTACCGTGCTTTATATAATGAATTCACTGCTTCACTGATTGATTCATTCATTCATTGCGCTAACAGTGTTAGATTCCAGCCTTGTGGTCGTTGTGGATCGTGGATCGCTTTGAGGCCGACTTGGGATTTGTGTTGACAGTACCAAGATAAACATGTCGCCTGGAATGTACACCTCCGTCATATAGAATACCTTCTTGTTGGGGAAAAGAACTTGAATGACTGCAAAGGCAGATTTGCTTCGAAAGTTGAATCGCAAACCTGACAAGTAGTTGTTCACGGTGCTGGTGATCGTATTCTTAGCGGTTTTGAATGTTGAGCGGAGCCAAAATTCCGTGAATGAGGATATGCTTGTGCCGACTGATCCAGAGACGGCCTCCTCAGTGAATGATATCGTCAGGTCTCTGTCAATAGAGGGCACAAAGTCTCTCACGAAATTGGTGTTGAAGGTCACTGTTTGGTATTCAGTCGTGTCATAACAGCTGCCCAATGGCGATGGGGGACAATAATGACTAGCATACGGGATGCTCATCGCCAAGTTGTTGTTGACCGAGTGCACTTGAAGCTTTTGCCCTTTATTTAGGGGTTTGGCTGTGAGGGTGTTTCCGGGTATGGTGAAGGTAAAAGGCAGTGACTTGTATCTGTCAAAATGTAGCATCATAGGTAGGCCATGGGATGCATATTGATCTCCCTTGATGTAAACGGCATGCTGACTTTTTGCTACTGATTGGCCTGGAAGGATTTCTTTGTGTACTCCAAAAAGGAATTTCTTTCTGATGTCCTCCTTTATGATATCATCGAAGATAATCCTATTATTGATGAACAAGGCGACTTCAAAATCCTTGGGGATAATTTTCTTGTCAATTGAGAGCGGGTCGTCGAAGTCTCGTTTGGTTTGATCCGTTGCAGTCACGCTAGCCGAACGTGTCTTAATGAAAATAAACAATGTCCCATAACCAGAGCTGGTAGTTGTAAATTCACCCGTTGCAGGGTAAAACCTGTCAGGCACAAGACCGCTTGGTGTGAGCTTATCTTCGTATGTGATTCGTGCCAACTCGAAATCTTTCGATTGTAATTTCGTGTTAAAGAATACCTGAATTTGGTTTCTTATGGGCAGCTCTAGGTTTTCTGTCAGAGGCGACTCTAACACGTCAAAAACACCGTTGCTTAAATCAAGAACCACTCTGGAATCTTCTGTCAGCGAGCCCCGAAGTTGGAGTAAATTCATGGTGCTTGAAACCTCAGTGGCGTCACTTAATGTTGCAGTTTCATTGTAATTATCTTCGCTGTTACGTCTTTTTTCAAACTCCCAATATTCTACTACTGCACTTTTGATTTTGATTATTAGAGTTGCCCTGTCTTGGTTGTTTGTAATAAACTGAACAAACGGTGGACCGACGTTCATCATGATTCTCGCTTCGAGTTTTATTCTTCTGGTTTCAAGGACCAGTCCTCTTGGAGTCGCTAGGCTCTTGACGAATCCCGAGTTGGTGTCAGTGTCGTTCTGGTTCTTCCACAGCTCGTTCACGCGCTCAGCGCTTACTGCCATTATGGCATCCCATTCACGCACCAGTGAGCGACCGTTCAGATCGCTGAGAAGTTTATCTTTGCTAGCTAACACATCGTCGGAGAGGCGTCGCTGGAACAGTTGATCATTGTTGGTCGATGGTGGAGGGTGAAAGATGACGTTAGTAGTATAGTAGTTGGGGGTACGAGCACATTTTCCATTTGATGGAAATCTATATATTTTTTCCAGCAAATATGTTTTATAGGGAGTAATAAAAGCATGGTTGCATTAGTGGCGCCGTCTGTTTCAGTTGTCGTGATCATCGGATGGTTCAATTGCGTGACTTTCTCAGAAAAACGGGAAGTTCATGATGTCATTTAGTGGGAATGTAGAGCGGCACAGCTGTGCCGTGACGTCATCGGATGGTTTATAATGATTTCATTATAAAGGATCCTTGGAAAGAAAGGGATATCTTCTTCAAATTAATGAATACCAATATATTGAAAGGTAAATAATGATAAGTTTAAGAAAGAATGGCATAGTGCCCGTATGCGTAACTGTTGACTCCGTCTTCTAGTATATATCGTTTGTCGTCGAAGCAGCTGAGTGATACTTTGTTTATCTCATAACTTCCTAATTGATGGTTTTGACTTCTGATCGTTTTCATTTGATGATGCATCTGTTTATTATTGAAGAGTGTTTCTTTATAATTTTCATGTTGAATGTTCTTTTTAATGACATTCTTTTTGATTCCTTTAGCAGTCTTTCCTCCTTTTTGGTCGTCTTTCATATAGCTATACATTTTTGATCGTAGACCGATGAATTCACAAACGGGAACTCCTGCGGCTTCATCTTTGAATTTACCAATTACTTTTTTATTCATCTTATTAAAATACGGCGAGCTTTCAGGGTAGTCACTGTTATCGAATTTATTTTTATCATTCCAAAAGTCTTGGTATACATCTTCAGCTTTGATTTCATAGGTCAAGCCCTCTGTGTCAGTAAAGAGCAGCTTAGCCTTATTACCATACTTCTTTTTGATGTAGTTATAATGAAAATCATACATTAGTGTCTTACTGAGATCTAGGATACACATACCCACATATGCCGGCCTGTTTAGGGTGAGTGTTTCTTTGATCTTATGCACAGCTACTAGATTTTCATTGAAGATCTTACTACTGACATAAGTTGGCTTACTAGCATATTTAATTAGTTTCTTCTTATCAGTTACCAATCTAACATCTACTCGCTTTCTGATATTTTCCATAGTTTTTCCAAATACACTGTTATTCATAAGTTTGAAGAAGTCTTTTTCAAAAGCATTTTTAGCATTCTTACGTTTTTCAGTATTGAAATCAATATATTGCTAAGCCAAGGGGATTGATTGAACTCTAACACTCGATGGACTTTAGTTATTTTCAAACCGAGATCAGTGTATAATTGGAGGTTCCTATAATGCAGTACATACTTTTCTTTGTTGTTCAAAGTAGGAATTAATTTATGTACTAGACCTGTTGATATTTTATATTTCTCTGCAATTTTTTTGCAATAATCTGATAGCATGTCTTCAGTTATTTTCACCTTTTCCGGTCCTAATGGGTAGTCATTGTGAAGATTATGCAACCCTTCAGGGTATTCTAGGTCGACTTCTAGTATTAAACCCTTCTCACTATCTTCTTTATACTTGGCTAGGTCTATCTTATCGATCTGCTTTTCTGTCATCCATCTAAATCCACCTGTTGGAAGGTATTGACTCATTGCCCAACCGTATAGGTTATTAGCATCAAGATACATGATATACTTTGAGGGCGCCTTCTCATTGTATTCTTTCATGTATTTATTGTTTGCTTTTCCATAGCGGTTGGCTATATAGCTGATTCCACCACGCATGCCCTTTTCAATAAATTGGAACATGTTGATGTCGGTCATTAGTTCTAATTTGATATCAGTCATCTTTAACATAGCATCCCAAGATAGCCCTGGGCTAGTGAAATAATGACATGGATCAAGTTTATAGTATCCTAAGCATGTTCTCCGAAAGTTTTCAAATACATCAGCTAATAGGAGGATGTCAGATTTCAGGTACAGGTCATGGTATTCACCCATATTTTTGAGAGAGATTGTATTCCACACATTCTGAGCATGTGTATAGTCTTCGTCTGATATATGTTCATTATTTAATATGCTGTAAAATTCTTCTTTTGTTGGTAGTTTTTCATTGAATTTATCGAAACTGTCCATGTAGTCGTAAGGGTATACTCCTTTTCTAACCATCAGATCAAGCTTTTTACCTTTGAATTTTTGAGAGGTGTATTTTAATGACTCTTTTGGTAGATTACTAACTAGTTTTTTCCAAACTTGAGCTCATGAATTGGAAACTATCGGTAAATGTGAGGTGATTACCAAGCATGAAAGCCATATACTTCTCCATGTTGTTGGGTATAGCATTAATATTCATCTGTTCCTCCTCTCCTTTCTTATTTTTGTATGTATGTTTCTTAACAATAGCTCCAATCTCTTGCATTATGAAATGACTATCATAACCTCTTAGATTATGGAATATAACAGGTATTTTTATTTCTTCTGGGTTTACTCTAAGTTTTAGATTACATTCTTGATGGGCGGAGCCTCTGTATTTTCCAGTAATATGGCAATGATCTCGAACTCGAATATCTTTATCAGTATATTTTTTATTGCAAATGTGGCATTCTTTAGCTTTTTGGAATTCCTCCTCATCCTCTTTCGTCATTTTTAATGGTTTGTTGAATTCCTTTTTCATGATATTTTTGCAATATTTGACTTCCTCTATCATTTTTTCCAAGAATTTGTACACAGCCTTTTCGCCTCTGTATATTGTTACAGGTTTGCTATGTTTATCGTCATAGCAACAGACAATCTTATAACCGTATCCACAGTCTGTATGCTTCTGGTATGCTTCTGTATATGATTTATCATTATTAGGTTGGCAACTGGATATCTTTTCTGTTATAGCCTCAAAATCTGCATAGATCACAAATGGCACTAGTTGTTGTTTATGGAAGTTGTTGAATTTTAGTATATTGTTATCCTTATCAGGCATTTTTACTGCTTGTGTCCCATTTACTTGAATGCAATTGTCTTTATGATTATTTAGGACTCTTTCAGAGCTGAAACATTGAAGACAATGCATACAGAAGTGCTTCCTTTCCTTGTGTTTTATTTGGTTGAACATGAACTTATTGAAATCTTTGATGAGCACGTAATGTTTATTTTCATTTTCTGATATCAACAAAAGTTTTATGTGGTCTTCATTTTTTTCTTTTGAGACATAAATTGGGTATGGCTGTTTGTCCTCATAACCAAAGACATTGATGTTGATGTCATTTTGCTTTTCTATTTTGTTGTACTGTTTGGTAGCCACTGGAAATTCAATCCCAGAGTAATCTAATTTATTAATGTATTCCTTATCAGATTTTTTGATTCTCTGTGGGTATTTGTCTTGTGGATTCAAATGTCTGATGTGGCACCATCTGAAGCATTCATTATCCTCATTTTTCATATTAATCAATCCCTTCGCACTGTTTCTCAGTTCTTGTGGTAGTTTAATATATGAGGAGCCTCTCATTGGTTGGTATTTTACAATGTTAAGATAATGATTGTCAACAGATTTAATAGTCCAACCAGAACCTTCAGATACCCATTGAGCTATCTTATTCAAGATTTGTTGTTTTGATAATTGTAGTGATTCAGTAACTTCCAGATTATTCACAATTGTTTGAGCTACACTGTTGAAATATGCAGTTTTATACACTATTTCACTATCTGATAGTTTTGTGAATGTCACCCTAAGCGTTTCAACAAATTTTAGTCCTTTCATAGATGTTAGTATACTTATAATATGGTATGCAGTGGCCTTTCTTGTGTTTTGTAGTTGCGCTAGCGGGTCTTTGTTATTTTTTATATTAATTTCAAAAGACTTTGTGTAGTCTTTCAGAGCTTTATCAACTTGCTCTATCTTAGTCCTTGGTAATGGGACTGGTTTTTTGGTTCTTGGTTTGGGTATTGGTTTGTAATCATCCCTAAATTCCAATGGTGGAAGAATTATGTTGTCTTCATACTCCTGCACCATCTGCTTTACACTCTTTCGAGGTGATGGCACTGGTTTGTAGGTTCTAGGCGCTGGCACTGGTTTGTAGGTTCTAGGTGTTGGCATTGGTTTTGTGTCATCTACCATGATGATTTTAGGCTTCTTCTTTTCTTGCTTTAACAGCAATTTGATTAGATCCGATTTACTGAGCTTCTTGAGACTCTTCTTGTCCATATTATACTATCATATAATATTATTTTTTTTATATATTTTTGAATATTTTCATGAAAAAATTTATTTAAACAAATATTATGTAAAACTATATTATAATGAGTAAGATTGTAATCGACCTGTGCGTTTATTATATTCACCCTATTTATGACTTTTATGCTTCAGATGAAAACGGAAATGTTATTAATATCATCAAAAAAGTACCAATGAAAGGAGTCAAAAATAATAGTGGTTATTTATTGTGGTGTTAGAAAACATGCTCAAAAAGGGAAAAAAACATATTTAGCACATAAGTTTATATGGGAGTGTTTTAATGGTTTAATAACAGACAATAAAGTTATCGATCATATCAATAACATAAGAGACGATAATAGATTATGTAATCTCCAACTAGTGACACCAAGTGAAAAGGTAAAAAATCAGCAAAGAATAGAGATTATACATGCAATAAAAATACACGAAAAAATCCAAAATGTGTAAAAGCTACTAATTGTGGAACAAATGATGTGATTTATTTTAATAGTATATATTGCTGTTCACAACATCTTGGTATAAATAAAGGTGTTGTAAGGTTTATATGTGATGGATTTAAATATCATAAATAGAGTATATCAAAAAAGGACGGATGTTCATATAAATTCGAGTATGTTGAAAAAGAAAATATGCCTGATGATTATTTAAAATCAGCTAATAAACGTCGAAAAAGAGTTTTGGATGAAGACAAAAAAAAAAAACACCAAAAGGAAGCTGTTAAAAATGGCAAAATAAGGAATATAAATGTCCAAGATGTGATAAAATAATGAAAAACCACAACAGACAATATCACAACAAAAAATGTAAATAAATATAGCCAGAAACAATAATATTTTTGGCTACATAATAGCAAATAACAGTATATACTGTATCATTTGATATAATATATATTAGATAATATTCTTTTATAACAATTTCATATATCTTTTAAATCCTTGATGGGTATCCAACTGTTAAATTCATCATTGTATCCCTTCCACTTCACCAAAGCTTGTTTCTTCTTATAGTTCATCCGAATGACTTTATCAATACGAAAAACATCCTGCTTGGCTTTTAATAATTCGGGTTCATAGAAACTCCCTTGAATATCTTCACCTCTGAGATCTTTTAGTTTGTTTGTGATTGGATTAGTGTATTGCATCTTATCAACTGTGAACACTTCTTCTGTCCAATTTGGTGTATAGCCCTTGTCGAACACATTCCGTTTATACTTAGATATTCGGACCTTATCACCAACCTTAAATTTTGGTTTAGCTGATAATGGCTCCATATCACCATATAGATTAAAGTAAACTATACCTTCATTCCTCTTTTTACTAGCTTCTGTAGGTGTCATCTTTATGCTTGAATGTTTGGTATTATTATACTGTTTCACTAATTTTGGTAACATGTCTAACTACTGTGTATTACTTTGAACAGTGAACTGCTTCCACATTTTAGTTTTAATTGTTAGATTCCATCTTTCAACCACTGAGGACTTCTCCTCATTCTCAGTGGAATACATACGTATCCCTTTCTTCTCTAGCAAGTCCTTCAAGTGTTTGATATGGAACTCCTTTCCCTTATCAGTCCATAAATATTCCGGTTTTCTACCTTCCTTAAATATTTCACTGAATGCCTTTGTAACACTTTCACCTTTTTTATCCTTCAAAGGAACAATCCAACCGTATTTACTGAAAACATCAATAATCATTAGAAGATATCGGTAACCCTTATTCCAATTACTAAACTGTTGCATTTCAACTAGATAACTTGCCCATATCTCATCAATGTGGTTAACTAAAACACGCCGCCGAGTAAAGTTGCGTTTTATGGGTGTATGTAACTCATCTGCTAATTTTTCTTGCCAGTTTTCTTCACTCGACGGCTTTTTCCGTTTTTTGGAACACCAAAACCAAGACCAAGTTTCTCCTTTGTTGCAATTGCATTACGAGCTAAGATATGTCCCCATTGTCTATCTTTCCATGGAATGGCATCAAGAGCGGCAACCATGTTGCGATCAGCTTCATTCTTGCATTTCCTATCATCTTTACAAATAGAGTAATCAACATCATGTTGCATGGCAACAGCATCTGTCTTACCTGTTGGCTGCTGATATATCAAAAGTATTTCACCAGTTGTTGGGTTGTATTTAAGCTGCTCATAAAGAGGATTGTATGGACCTGTGTAATTATGACCCGGTAATGTCCATCCTTTTTTAGGTTTAGGGAGCCTTCCTATGGCTTTATGAATATCAACTCCACTTCCAATAAGAGAGTGAATTTGAGAGGTACATTTTTGCAAATCCTCTGGTTTAGCATACATTATATCACCAAATAATCCTGCACCGTATTTTTTCCATTTTATCCAAGAGCCGTAACTCCGTGTTCCGCCTTTCTTTTTATATTCAGCGTACTGGCGTTTGTAGTCGGCAACCATTCTGCGGCCCTCTTCAGCTGAAACTTCAGGCCCTTTGAAAAGATTAGGGTTTGAAACAACATTCCAAGCTTTTTTTAAATCAACAAAAGGAAAAGGAATGGGAATACCGCGACCTATTTTATCTAAATCGGGTCTATCTGTTTTGTAACGAATGTTTGGTCGCACTTTAGTTGAGAGTTGATTTAAAGCTTCTGTCCCAACCTTTTGTAAAATGGGAGTTGCTTTTTTTATGCCGTAGTTAATTACACGCCGCTGAAGTTTTGGATTTCTCATTAATTCTGAAACTCCATATCTCCCCATTTCAGCACCCTTCTTCGCTAAATAAGGAACTCCATGCTGAAGAAACCCTGTGAGCGCCATATCTGCGGCTGAATCTAATATGCCCGCACCTTTGTGCGGGCTACCCCGTTTCCCTGGTTCTTAACAAATTTAGTCTTTGTTATCCCACATTCGGCGCAAGTGCATTTCAACATAATTCGACCATTTTTAGTCATTTCAAACCTTTCACTTCCAGGTACACATTCAGTGACTTTTTTCTGTTTAATACAATACGATTTTACCATATATTATTATATTAGATTATTTTCAATACCTTAAATAAAACCCATCTTCTCTTTCTTCAATATCATTTTTTGGAAATATTTTTATCATTAAGCCTCTTTTATTTTTTCTGTCTTGAATCATTAATCTGGTAATATCAGACACAAGGACGATTTTATCATTATAGTTTGATTTGGTGATGCATTGTTAATTCTCTCTCTTTGTCTTTCACTTAGATTTATCATGGCTTCAACAAGTTTGCTCATTATATATATACATTACATACTCTTGAAATAGTTTATTATAAATTGATTATTAATAGATCTATCAGTCCAAGAAAATTTTGAGTTATGTATTGTATTTAGAATCGATCTGCCTTTTTGTCGCTCGAGAAGATAATACAAAATCCAATAACCACATAAAACAGAATCACGTTCTTGTATCTCATCTCCAGAGTATACGAGTTGTTTTCCACTTGTAGTCATATATTTTTGAACTTCAATTGGCATTATCAAACCAAAACTATCAAAATATTCACAATATTTATCATTTTTGAAATTTCTATAACAAACCCAATGAGTTCCAGTACCAATTTGAGAATCAATATTTACAATTCCACATTCATTAAGTTGTATTTTTTTAGGTAAATTATCTCTTGAAAATACTCCTCTGAAATATTTGATTTTCAATTTTTTCACCAAATCTAACAAATCAAAGTTAGATAATGGTTTATTGATAAATTTTAGAGTATTGTTCCTAGTATAGGGATTGAATTGAAAGGACTGTTTTTGCCTAACAGAAGACCTTTTCCCTTTGATGATCTTCTTTTTTTATTCCAAAACCAATGGGATTTTCCCAAGTACCAAGAACAGGTGGTGATCTCCATGGAATCAAATCATGTTTCCCCCCTTTTTATTCAAAGCAATTGAATCTGGAACATGCACGGGCAATGATCGTCTCGGACGACTGTGTTCAACGTGTAAACCCTTTCCAGTTAATTTTTTAATTGCTTCAATGGCAAGGGGAATTCCAATACTAGCCAATATTGTTCAAATACCTTTTCCAATTTGAGTTTTTGTTGGATTTATAACAAGATTGTCCTCCAGATTGCATCGCATTAATAATATCCTCTTTTTGTTTTTTAGTTAATAAATTTTTATATGCTATTAATTGATTGATTTTTTCCTGTGGAATAAGAAATCCTCCTTTTTGTTTCTTCCCAAATAGTTTATTAATTCCCATACTCCCAAGAGCTGAAAGAGCACCTGTTGCTAATGCTGGAGCTGCTTTTGATACAGCTGTAATTGCATATGGTAATAGTTTTGTTCCAAGAGAAAAAAGACTTGTCCAAAGAGAACCTCCGTGTACAACAGCTTTTCTGATTTGTGATTTTGATATAGAAATATCTGATCCTTTTTTCATTTTTTGAGCTTTCATCAATCTTTTGATCTGTCTTTGTCAACATGAGTTGATCATTACCAGATAATTCATTATGCGATAACCTTAATGTTATAGCTGAGTTTGATTTTATAGCTCTTGCTAGTTTTTCTTTCTGACCTTGTGAAAGTTTCACTCCATGAGGATGATAAGTAGTCATATAATATGTATTTAGATTAAATTGTATTTAATATAAAGGATGATTTTCCAAAAGTGTGACAGTTCCATTGTTGTTAAATTCAATGATGTCTAAACAATCAAAGGCAAGAGGACCGAGTTCTATATTTTTTCTGATTTGTGTTTCAGATAAAGTGATGTCTGTTCCTTCATTCATATTTTTGGCTTCATTCAGTTTGTCGATCTGTGTCTCTGTCAATATAAGTAGGTCATTACCAGACAATTCTTCATTAGATAATCTAATTGTTATAGCTGAATTTGCTTTGAATGCTTTTCCAAGCTTCTTTTTTTGATTCAGTGAAAGTGTCACTCCATAAGCCGTCATATAATATATCATTAGATAAATAATTACATCGATCTCAGAATTAACTTCCCATCAGTCTTTCTCATTTCCACATCCTGTTCATAGAGGACTAATGCATATACGCTATAATCTGCGTTTGTTCCCGCACTTAAAATGTATTTGAAAGTCAATTTCGTCATTCCGTCTTTTATATCCTTTTTCTGTTTTGTTAGATCGAAATAAATGAATGGGAATATTGAACCGAAGTTACCTCTATTTAGTAAAGTAGAATCGCTGAATTCATTAATAGCTTCAACATACTTCAAAACATCTCTGAATACCCTCGATGGTTCAGTTGAGGGTTTATAATGAACCTCTGGATAATCATTTCCATTGCCAACTTCAAGATGACAATTTGTCATTGTTCGGTTATTTGCAACTGAAAATGTATTATAGAGAAATTTATTAGCAGTCTGAGATTGATCGTTCGCATCGTTAATTATGAATACAAATACATGTCTCGGTTTGTTTATTCCCGTTGAAATTCTAAAATTAGCTGTTTGTTGTCTTGTACTATTTCCCCTTTCAACCATTTCTCTTAGATAAGTCCACTTTCTTGTATCAAGATATTTGGTCATGTATAATGACTTTCCTTCTGCATTGAAAATAATACGTGGGACAATTAATTGAAATTTGGTTAGTACTACACGGCAATCATTTACAGCCTGCCAAATTAAATTTGCGTCACTTTAAAGTGTTAAGTTCAACTCTATTTTTGAATTAGGTAAAAGTTCATTCCAGAGGCTTTTGAAAAATCCGTATCTGTTCAATGGTATTTCTACATTCACAGTTCCATTTGCACCATTCAACAGTAGCTTTCTTGATGCAAATCCTTTGTTATAATTAGCTTGAGCTACTCTGTCTTCAGCATGTCTGTTAGTGTCAAGATAGAAGAACTCATTTGTAAAGACTTGATATTTGTAGCTTGGTTAGCATCTCTACATTCATAAACATCGACGCCGTTCATTTTTACATTTATGGTGTTAATAAGAGAGTGAGATGAATTTACAATACCGTTTCGATCATCAGCAGCTATATCAGCTCCATCTGCAAGCTTCTTTACAATGAAATCAACATTTAAACGAGCATTGAACCAATCAAATGGTGTAGTCTCTCCACTGTTATCAACAACGAAACGATAACCAGTTTTCTTTTGATGAGCATTGTTTGCAACTATGGTGTTTAATGCTGTCTCAAGTTCAAAAACAACATCTTCATAACGTTCGATATATTTAGATTCTCGATAATTTGACATATATTAATGGGTTAGATAAAAGTTATTTCTTTCTTAGTTTTCCTCCTGAGATAAGTTGACTGAGTCTTTCATTTACTTCATTTTGTGTTAAAGGTTTAGGTTTTGTCTTTGTTGTTATTGTAGGTTTTGTCTTTCTCTTGCCTAAAAGTTCAATTATTTTATCACCCGCTTTTTTACCAGCATAATCACCAATTGTCGAAGCTGTTTTTTCAGCTGCTTTTTTTTCCAATAGTTTTAATTGTGTCAGTCAGTACACCTTCACCTCGTTGTTCTTCACTATACTTCTTATATTCAAATCGTTTCATATACTATTTGGTTTTATAATTCTGTCCCTCTTAGGATTATCTCAATATACCAATCTATATCGTTTAAATAAACAGGATTTCCAGATGAATCTGTCACATAAAAGCGCATTGAACTTATTGTGTGGGTTGAAACTGGATTATATGAAAGATGACGAGGTTTATAAGTGAAAGGTAAACTTCTAACGAGATCAGTGACTGGTATAACAGCAATAGTACTTGTACTATTCCCATCAACTATACTATCAATTACTTTATCACAATTTATATAAATTTCATCTACTCCTCTTGTGATATCAGGGAGATTTGTTCCATATTCTGTGGCTGAAACTATTTTTGAATCAAAACCAATTAATTTTCTAAAATTAAGATCTCTTAAATCCACACGATAATTTTCATTAAGTTCAATCAGAATACGATATGTTGATAAAACGAAAAATATATTGACACCGTACTTCTTTTTGGCATCATCCGGGTCATCAACAACCAAATGGTTGTTTTTTCTCATATACTCTTGGATGTAACTGTTTATGTCATCATAAGAATACATTCCATCAACAAAAGTTATTGTTTCCCAGTTTTCACCTTTGTCGTGACTGTATTTAATTTTATTGTTTCCAAAAGATTGTCTGATATTATACCAACTGTATGTCATATTGATAGTTTTTACAGCAATATCATACTTCATTTCGTTTGATAACTTAAGAGGAGTATTAAATCTTTTTGTAAAATCATGACTATAACTAACGCCTACCTTATCCCTGTTTTTACTATTAAATCGTAATGAAATTCCTGTCATATACTATTAGAGTAGATAAGATTTTCTCTTACATCAAATAATTCATCATTATTTTATTAAGCTCTTCGTTTCCGACAATACCCAATCTTTTTAATACGTGCAATATATTTACGAATTCATTTTTGACATTATTACTATTGTTGCCTGCGAAAATAGATCCACCGAGCAATTGCAATCTGGATAATAAATCTCTAATATCATTATAATAAACAACACCAGCTCCAAATTGTCTTTTTGTCTTTCTAATACCTTTACCAATTGTTTTTGAGCCTTCTTCAATAATATCAATTCTTTTTCGATACTTTTGTAATGTTTTGATGTCTTGTGTTAATTCATATATTTCTTCTTTATTTCTATCTCTCAATTTTTTTCTACTTGATAGTTGACCTTTTCGTCGTCCAATATCTTTAATCAACTCACCAATTTTTTCTTCATAGTCATTAATATTAATTGTTGCATCCATTTGCATATCTAAAAGTTTTGATGGGAGTACTAAGTTGTATTTTATTAATGTTTGCAATTCATCTGATGTAAAACCCTTATTAATATCAGCCATCATTTTCGGTTTGTAGTCAATTGGTAATTTTTTTGTTTCCGTATGTTCCGATGCAGGTAATGTGTTTAAAAGCATAAGATCTTCAAATCCACTTGTCAATGCTTTTTGATTTTGTTTCAACTGTTCAATAACTTCATCTTGTTTATCATCAAAAGTTTTTTTAACCTTCATCTGAGCATCAATAGAAGGTTTCAATAATTCCGATGTTGTATCATATGCATCCTGTTTTCTGTTTTCATAAGTCTTGATAACCTCACGAACTTCTCTCGTCTTATTTCCAGCTTCAATTCCACTTTGAAGAAGCCTTTTCATTCGTTCAATATCCATATACAATTGCGTTAGATTATAGATACTAATCTAAACTAATACTATATGGAAATACCAAACTATGACATTTTTCAGGATTCAAACAAGTCTTTCAGACAGTTATATCCGTATATGCCGAAAGATACATTTAGAATGTTATTGGCCGGAAATTCTGGATCTGGAAAGACAACACTGTTTTTGCACTTGATTATGGAACCGTTAGTCTATTATGATCAAATACATCTATACGCCAAAAATTTAGATCAAGACAAGTATCAATATTTACGGCAAGTGATGGATGGTATAAGCAAACAAGTTGGTTGTCCCGTTTTAATTTGTAGCCAAGATGAAATTTTACCTGTTGAACAAATCCAAGACACGGATTTACAACGACTGGTCGTATTTGATGATTTTGTAACGGATAAAAAACAGGATCAAATTATAAACTATTTCATTCAAGGACGACATAAAAACTGCTCGGTAATATATCTGACTCAATCATTTTACGGATGTCCAAAACCAATTAGATTAAATTGTAATCATTTTGCCCTATATGACTTCCCATCATCAAGAGAAAGAAACTTTATCTCCCAGGAACTTGGAATTGAAAAACAAAAGTATACTGAAGCAACTAAAAAACCATATTCTTTCTGTTATGTTGACAAGCCAATGAAAACAGTAAAGAGAAACTTTTATGGTAATATCTAATCTAATCTAATAGTATATGGGTATATTCAACTTTTTACCAAATCAGGATTATGTTGGACACGTAAAAACTGGAACTAGAGGCCGAAGAGGTGCTGATGGAGTTGGATTTAAATTAACTGATGATGGGAATTATGATATCGAAAACAAAAAATTGACTAATGTAGCAGCACCAACTGCAAATAATGATACAGCTACAAAGGGGTATGTTGATACACAGGTTGCAGGTATTGATGTTTCTCCATTTCTTAAAAAAGATGGAAGTGTTGTAATGACTGGCAATCAGAATTTTGGGGGGTTTATTATTACAGGCCATGGTATTGGAACTAACTCGGGAGATCTTGTGAATAAATCTTATATTGACACTAATCTCGCATCTAAAAGCAGTATCAGTCAAACTCTACTTCGAGATGGAACACAAGAAATGACTGCTAATTTAAATCTCGGAGGTAACAAATTGATCAACTGTGCAACACCGACAGAAAATTGTGATAGTGCAAACAAATCATATGTTGATGACCTTGTTTTTTCAGCATCAGGTTCTCAACGTAACCCGTTCGCATTTTTACTAAAGTACAAATCTAAATCTTCCGCGGTTCAAAATGTAGAAAACCTTCAAATTGAGAATTTTGACAAATCACCTTATCACATAAACAAGTCCTCATTGTCTTTTTTCATTAAACGAAGTGGCAACTTTACATCCAAAATTCGTTTTAATGTGACATCTTTGCGTAATGGACGGTACACATTTGTTACTGAGTTTTTCTCACCCTCTGACCCTCGAAATGCAACAGTCGGATTATTCCTTCAGACTATAAACATGCGCGACGCGGGACAGTCATTTCAAAAACCTTTTCCTAAAACTCCACACGTTGATGGTTACATGAAAAAACTTTTCCAGATAGAAAAAACCAGTGGTGGACAAGCATTAATTGAGGTTGAGCTAAGTAGCACAGCTGCTACACCTAATACGAAAACACATTTAATTGTTTATGGAGCCTTTGGCTTTCATACCAATTTGTCTTACTTTGTCCATGACCCAGCTTATGAAATTGAAAACGGCAATGTTGCGTTTGGTGGTAATGTTGACATGAAATTAAACAAAATCCTCAACCTGCAGGATACCCCCTCAAACCCAAAAGACGCTGTAAACAAAAGTTATGTTGATAATAAAACAGCTGATTTCCTTAATAAAAACACAGATGGTGTAATTTTTGCACCTGTCAGCATGAATAGAAATGATCTATTTGGCATACCAGATAACCCAAGATTCGGTTATTCAGCTGTAAATAGAAACTATGTGAACAATAATTTTTTGAAACTAAATGGAAGCGTTGCGATGACAGGAAACCTCAATATGACTAACCACAAAATCGAAAATCTTGGAGCGCCCACAAACGACAAACACGCGGTTAATAAAATTTATGTTGACCAGGCCCTTTTTCTCAAACTTGCTGGGGGTCAAATGGCAGGTGACATTGACATGCACAACAACACGCTCGCAAACTTAAAAGACCCTGTCTCTCCAACTAGTGGGGCAAACAAAAAATATGTTGACTCAACTCACGTTGACGCCTCTGGCACGGGCCCGCAAGAAAACCCTTTTAAATACCTCATGGAAGACGTTGAGGAATCTTCTGCTGAAAACAACATTACAGTGCACAATATTAGCAGCTTTTTGGCGTCGCCCCACCAGATAAACAGAAACGCGTACAATTTTACGCTCATTGATGACGAAGATGCAACTGAACAATACCGCAGCAGAATTGGTTTTAATCTTTTTAGACTTCCAATTGGTTTTTATGCACTTGTTGTCGAGTTTTTCCCTCCTGAAATGCGAAATGTCAGTATTCATGCGACTGCCGACTCGCTATCATTTGGTTCACAAACCTCAAAAATGTTTCAAGCGACTTCAACCATTGCTGCATATGTCAAAACAATACTTCACTTCCAAAAACGCCAGGCGGGCCAACGAGAATATATTTACCTTGATCTGCATGGAAAAACTGAGTTTCCCAACCCCACTGGGCGTATGGTTGTTTACGGTGTGAATGGCACCGTGTCGAAAGTTTCTTCCACAGTGTTTGAACAGATTTTCTTTGTGAAAAATGGGAAAATGCAGATACAAACTGATTTGGATTTGGATGGACATAACTTGTTTAAACCAAAGTTAGGGGGGGATTTTGATTTAAATGGTCAATCTGTGAAAGACGGCAATAATCAATTATTTGATGGTTCAAATGGTGAATTAACAATATTAAATAACATTAACATGAATAGCTTTCTCACTAAAGATCTAAAATTGGGCGGCAATTTAAACGTAAACGGGAATGACATTTATAATGGTGATACTCTTTTATTTCAAAATACCTCAAATCAAATAATTGTTCCACGCCCTTTAATAATTGGGGGATAATTTATGAATTAAAAAGTTTAGCAACAAACTCAACAAATAGAACTTTCACAAAACTTTTTGTTCCGCCTGTGTGGTTTCCACTTAACAATTTTTTTTACCGCTTTAATTGGTTTAAAGGTTTATTATGTTGGGACGACACAAGGTCCACAGAATGTTCGTGTAATTCTCCAAAACAACAGCATGAGCGTTAACCATGATTATTCTTTTTCTTCTTCACCCACACAAAATAATCATTATGACATTTTTGATGAAGCCAACTTCTCAAAGGTAACTCTTAATTCATCACAGAAAATCACTGTTTTTGTCAAAGGCACCGCCACAAACGTCTTTGCTGTTTTTAAATGTATTGTATAATATACGCTTTCGAAAACAATCAAGTGCTTGGGTCAAACCTCGTTGGAAGCTTTTAAAAAATAATAAAAAAACATTAATAATAAATGATACTATAACATTAGGTTAATGTAGACAATATATATGAAAGAACGAAAATATCTTTTCAACTGGAATCACATTTCAAACAAATTGTCAAATGAACAAGTTGATGAATTGAAAAGTTATTATGTAACATATCATAAGAAATGTTGGGCATTCAAAAAAGCCTTGAAACAATTCAAAAAAATAAAGCTGGTTGGTAATTCACTATCAGTTATTTTTGCTTAAGGGGGATTAGCAGCTTCTATTGCTACAGGAGGTGTAGCTCTTGTCGCCATTTCAACATCTGCTGTTCTGATACAAGGATGGATGAAACATAAAAATCTCGATTTAAAAATACAACAATGTGAGTATGCATTTCAAACATACCAACATCTGATAAATTCTATCAAAAACATTTTAAGGAGTGGTGAATGCGATTTGTATTTATTGCAAATAACCATGACCCAAACTGATGATTTCATAACAGACAATACTCCAATAATAGACAAATTTTTGATGGAATACAACAAACATTTAACTTCTGAAGTATAGAAATAATTTTGTCACCGATCAGTGATAATATTTTTTGCCAATATTGTTCATATTCAACTAATGTTTTATTGGATTTTGTAATTATAATATCATCTCCAATATCCAATTTCATCATTGTGAATATTTTTTTCAGAATAAAATCAATGTTTACCATTCTTTTTCGATCCTTATTTAATAACGACATTATTTTATCTATTTCCTTAAAAATTCGTAATACCTTGTATTTATCATAAAAGTATATTTGTCTTCTATATTCGAAACAAAGATCAGTTATCTTTTTCATTATATGATACTCACGAAAATAAACTGATTTTCTATTAATTTTAAACTTATTTTTATGAAAATCAACATACTCATTGTGAATTGGATAGCCTTGAACTAAACTGCAATTCTTACAAACAATTCCTTCATCATTGATAAGTTCTTGTTTATCACAACACCGTTCCTCTTTTTTAACACTATGTTCTGCTATTTTCTGATCACAAAATGAACATGTTATATAATTTTCTATTTCAAATAAATATTCATGAATATCTGAATTACAATTATTTTCTTCAACAATTTCTATATTATATTTCATCTATATAATAAAAATAGAAAATGATATTGAAAATGTTAATTGGGAAATACGCATGATCTGAAACAATTAGCGATGACTCATTTAACAAAGGGGGTTTCCCCTGTTTTTCCAAGAATGTCACACTTGGTGATTTTTCCGAGAATGTCACACTTGGTGATTTTTCCGAGAATGTCACGCAATTGAACCATCCGATGATCACGACAACTGAAACAGACGGCGCCACTAATGCAACCATGCTTTTATTACTCCCTATAAAACATATTTGCTGGAAAAAATATATAGATTTCCATCAAATGGAAAATGTGCTCGTACCCCCAACTACTATACTACTGACGTTCACATAGAATTTGATCCTAAGAGTGGTAAGCTTTGTCGAGAACCGAATTCCTTCGTTGGTGGAAACTTTTGGAAAGCGAAATACCCAGTCGTCAAACGGAGTCATTTGTATAAAGTTATTAACGAAGTCCGGAGATGGGTTGACATCCACGACCGATTTTCCCGTTTTAATGTTATACACATAGCGATATTCGGTGGGTGTGGTTGAAAAGATTCTGGGATTACGTTCAAGGTCTCTATCTTGGAATGACTCACCCGAAACGGTGGCTTGGATGTATGCAGTGTCATCTGCTGATGCTGTTATATTGTCTGCGCGCACCTCTATTTTCAAAACACGAACGCGGACATACTCACGGAAAGGAAGAGAACTCAGTGGTATTGGAACAGTGTAGCCTTCTTTAGATAGCAGATCTTTGAAGGCTACATTAGGGACAGTGTAGTCTATTGGTTTTGATAGGTCCACAGGATGGAAGGGAAAATTTTCCAACGCTGAAATCGACGATTGCACCTGACGAGCGGCTGCCACTTGGATGACCATAGTGTCGTAGCTTGTCGCCAAGGTCGGTTTCTGAAGATAGTAATATTGCAAAGCGGCATCCATGGTAACAAACGTTTGGACAAGCTGTGAACGAACTTGGTTCTCTTTCATTTTGATGATGTTGCCGATTTCAAAGAGATCAGTAGTTTTTGCTTCGTTATCAGAGAGTTCTTTTTGTGTAAAACTTGTCTTAAGTATTCGTAAACGATTGCTCTGTCTCTTGGCCAGATCTCGCTGCATTTCGGTTTGTATCAGTTTGTATTTTCGTTCAGCTATGTTTGCAGCAATGTTAACGTACCTCTTGCCGCTCGCTGATAAACCTTTTGCAGCACTTTGAAAATCCAGAGCCTCTCCGGCCACCTGTCCTGGGTGAAAGTCCCCCGGAGTTGTATAGGACTGCACATCTGTATCAAAATCAACCCATTCCAGTTCCGTTGGGAAACTATCTTTACCGATCGTTGCGCTGCTATGTTTTCTAAAGCTCGGTTTATCGTGCCAATATCATTTCTCAAATTTCTACCGAGGTCGTAAAGTTTACTCACTTGTTGAATAATTTCAACAACATTCTTTAGTTTCTCTGCAACTCGGACAATGCCTGTCAACTTCTCATCGATATTTGCCAAGCCGACGCCTCCGGCGAACAACGATCCAATAGCTTGGGTAACGTTGAAAACGGCTGAAATTATTTGTTCTTTTTCGTACTGTTTAAGTGCCTTAACCAAAGCGTCTCCTGTGGTTTGTACATCATTTTGTATTTTCAGGATCTCCTGAAGTAACTGATCCGCTTCACCTTGTTTTCGGCTGATTCGATCTTTCTCTAAATCTTGGACAGCTTGCTGGGTGTTTGCGACATCGCCTTGATGCTGCGCGTTGACTTCAGCTTGTTCAACCAGGAAAGAACCAATGCTTTTTACATTTCTGTTCAGCTCCTGCAAGGAATTCGTCATGGTCTCTACCTGTTTGCCGCGTCGTATTTCGGTGGAGACTGTTCTGAAAGTGGTTTCGTAGTTGGAAACAGCTGACAATAGTCTGTCGTAAGGGGGTTTGTATTGAAGGAAGTACAATCTGGGAACGATGAGTCTTGACTTGGCGTATTCTGTCAGCTGGGTCTTACCCAGCAATAAAGCACTACCAAGGACCATTTCAAGATCGGGGGACAAAGGCGAAGTTTCCTTGGTGCCTCTTGTGAGGGTTTCTATAACCCAGTCCAAACTTTCGCTGGCTGTATTAACTGACTGGCTACTGGCACGGACCGTTAAAATGCTTTCCACACTGGTCACAGTTAACTCAAAGCTGTTAACAAAGCTTTGATGGAGCCACCTCGCTTCATGTGATATTCCGTTAGTGTCGTACAGTTCCGTTGCAGCTTGTTTGTCAGGGAAGAGCAGTTTCTTGTTATTGTCGGCTTTAACTGTAAATTGGTCTCTTTAGTTTCGATCTTTCACAGTTTTGTAGACGTATTCGTTCGCGTACGTGTAGTGTTTGCCAGTCTTCAATTGGGTCAACTTCAAAATTCCACGAAAGCTACTGGCAATTATTTTGATGACGGGCTCAGAATTCTCGTGGGATCCAACAATTATTTCTAGGATGTTGTTGCCAGAGCACAACGCCGAGAACTCTTGGCATACCAGAAAAATCGTTCTTGAGCCGGGCAGTCTCAGCTGAGCTGTTTTGCTGATTTGCAAGACGTCTGCAAAGATAAATAAATGTGTGACGAACGTGGGGTCTGAAACGACGAATTCGTTCAGCTTGAAGTTCATCTGGGTTATGGTGACATACTTGGTTGCCGTAGATGTGACAAGATCTGGATTGAAACTTCCATGAAACTCTCAACATTAAGGCTTTTGATCAAAGGAAAGTTCGGAAGACTAGCTTCCCCAAATTTCTGAAAGTTGTAGCGGACAATACATCGTTCCACCTTGACTTAGATGGTGATTCTATCATCAAGAGATTGTTGACGATCGGTTTGAAAAAAAGGCGTATAGGAATTTCTTTGGTAAGCGTGTCTGTCATTAGGTCAGCGCTTGGGTTCACTGGAAACATAAAGATACTTGCATCAACCTTGTAGATATCGTCCTTTAAGTTTGGTATGATCTTCTCCAAACCAGTGTCACCACTCGCTGACAGAACCTTCCCGGCTTCAAGACTAAATCCCTTGGCACCTTTTCTTGGCTGAGTGAACTGGCGAAACGTGTAACGTTTGGGACCAAAACTGTATGTAGGATCTTGAAAGGGGAAGAATTCAAGAATGTCTTTTTGGCCGATTTCTTTATCATACACAAATACTTGGTAAATTAGGTCGCCCATCTCATAACCGGAGACGTAATGGGTACCGTATTCTGAAGACAACTCCGTTATCTTGTCGCTAGTAGCATCAGAAGAAACGGCAGTTGACACAAGATGTGAAAAATCTGCGTTGGTCATGGTTGTAGTACTTATCTTCTTCCAATAACGTGCAAGAACGTACGATTTTCCCACCATGCTGCCTGGAGTTATACCAAGGAGTTGGGCATAGGAGTCCATGCCATTTATTGGCGCGGTCGGCGTTGAACGGCTTGGTTGATAGGTGAATGCTGCCGCGTCTCGGGTCTCTTCTTCAAAATGCCAAACGGAAAAGAACGTTTTGATCAAATCTATTTCATCTGGATGGTACGTTAGCTGGATAAAGTCACCGAAATATGTAATGCCAGTTTGAGTGGTTTCATGCTGGATGTTGTCAAACAGTTTAGGCTTCGTCACTGGATAAAAAAGTGGACTGAGATTACCATCAACCGGCAAGACTGGCTTCAGACCATGGAGAATGCTGAATGGCTTGCCAAGCTGACTGGCTGAAATTTAAGTCAAAATTAAGCGAGAAAATTAGTAACAAAAGAATGATGTTTTCGTTGTGAGAAATAAATTAGTGTAGTTATACACAGCGGCGTGCAAGGTATCCATGACACTACAGCCTCAATAATCCCCAGATTCCCTTGAGGGTAAATGTTTTAAGCTTTGTATAATTTTGTTAATTTTATTCCTAGAAGTTTGTCACACCAGGCAAAGATAACATTTGCGATTAAATATCTGTTAACTCAAACCTAGGGTGATGACGTCATCAGTCACGTGACGTTCCCTGAATTAGTGTTTTAGGCTACTATCACAACTGCCTTTATCAATTGAAAAGAAAATTGGATGCTTGAAGTTGCATTTGTGTGGGGTATGTGAAAATAACTACTTGACGTCTGGCACAGTTTTGGAAATGCCAAGTCCCACACCTGCGGGTTGAAAAGTTCGATCTGATACCAACTCACACCTATGGACCACTTTTCTCATGCAATTACTGCAGCCTCCACCTTTTGAAAGCAAAAATGCCTTGAGCCACAAGCCCAACAGTTGTTCGATTTATGACAAGCTTAAATTGCTTATCTAGAGTTTTCATTCCTTTTACGAGGAGTGTATATTCGCTTAGTGATGAATCCCAAATTGAATCCGGAGTCCTATTTTACCTGTTATGTTTCAATTAATTTTAACAGAAACAAAAACTCTTTGTGATAGTACCGAGCAAGTTTGCTAGTGATTTAGTTAGTCGGTAAATAGGTTCATGGACGAAAAATATACTATTTTAAAAGCTCAAATATAAATAATTTAAGCAAGGACTATGAAAAAATAAGTTTGTTTTATTTGATAATGCAGTGAAAAAATGTATTTGGCTTATCAAAATATATTTTTAAGCTATAATCTAAGCTGTTCGTGTTTTGCATAATAGAATTCTTAGGAAGTTTTTAATTTTTGTGGCTTAAGACAAAACGATGTATTTATTTAAAGAGATGCATGAACTGTGCGACTGATTCCGACGATGCACGGAATATTCATGATAAGAATTGTAACATTCTCAGTTTATTCCTAATTTATTCAATACATTGTGTGTTCGGCGTATTGCTAAATGCACGTGTGATTGAAATCTCGAAGTATTAACTTCTTGCACATTTTTGAATACATTAGCGGACTCGCTCGATCTTCAGAGACGGAAAATAGTGCAATTTTGTGTCCGAATTTTCATTACGGATATAGAACTTCTATAACTGATACACCAGGGAGATAAACTTAGTATGCTATACTGAGATATAACGGAAGCAAAATTACAAAAACAAACTTCACAAAGAACAACAGACCCTTCAAAGTCTGCGTTTTACAGTTTCACTCTATGGAAGGCAATAACTTTCAAGGAGTCTCGAAAATGAGACATCTAGATCTGCTTTTGTCACATCACAGAAGAGGTTATCCTTTATCACTAAGTAATAAAACCATTTACTTTTCTGCGCTTCTCAATCAGAAAACTCTGACAAAAACATTGCGCCAGTTCTAGCTTTAGCAGCCTAAAATATCACCGTAAATCGCGATCCGCCTATATGAAACGACAATCATGATGTAATTCCATCATCCAGCCATCCCTGTCAAATTTCAGCGGAATCGACCCTCTGAATTACAATTCAGAGATTTGAAGCTTGAAAATGTTCAACACCTACCCCGAAACTTTTGCTCATGAATTTATTCATAGGCAAGTGTCCTGCGCGACCTTCTTTCTTGCAGGACTCTACAAACATTATTTATGTGCAAATTTGTGCAAACGGATGTTGCTTGTACAGAGTGCTAGAAAAATATTATGACATGCTAACAACTTATTTTCTTTTGTGCTACTGATATCGATATTGAACAATGGAGGCTTGCATAAAAACAACTTTTTATGTGACAAGTTGGCACCTTAGACAACATCTAGGTTTTCCCTAACCCCGCAGTGTAGCCTCAGCGTTTTGGTAACCCTCCCCAATGTACATGTATCCCAAAAATAATTTACCAGTATACAGCAGGGATGAACTACATTTGTAATAAAGAGAACTCCAAAATTAATAAAAGACTGCCTATTTATGGAAATAGTTTGAAAAACACTGAAATCCATTTGCACTGACAGTATAAATGTTTTTAGTCAGTTGTAATTATATTGCAAATTATAGGCATTGGCAAAAACAATTGGTTTCCTGTCATGTATGTATCCTTCTTCAAGACAAAAAAAATAGTCTTGCACAAAAGAAGGCCCTGAATGGGGGTTCAAATCCCAGTTACCAGTCCAGTTATATATATAATTTCTACAACAAGTCCCATTCCCAGTGTCACAAAGTGACAAGTGCGGTCGGAATGAAAACAATTAACCAATTAAAATATCTTCCATTGTTGTTCTAATACGACAAAGTGAATGCAAAATAAGTCATGCGTGAGATTATTCTCTCCTCATGACCGGGCGACTTCCAACGATTTCCCGAAGACTTCCTAGCGCTACCGAAAATGTCCGAAAATGTTCGGACGACTTCTGAACACTTCCGAAGCTAGTTCGGATTTGTTTACAGTCCCTCAAATGCAAACTCAAACTCCACTTTTTACATCGTTCTGATACAGTTAGGACACAAACTCGACATAAAGCGCCGTTTATTGAATTTTTGTTGCTAAGAACATCATCCGTTATCCGATTGGCCTCCATGCGTGAGATCGATGTCTTTGATCCACAGGGGTGCGACTCAACTCAAGCATAATGCGTGAGAGTTGTCAGGTATACCAAACCACTGATTTCAGTAAATGCAGTTTGAAGTCAACGCTGAAATGGTTTAAAATCACTTTGCAACTTCACTGGTTTGACATCTTTTGATTTGGAGACATTTGTAGGTCTTGTAAAGGACTATTGTATTTTTTAGTACCAATTGCCAAAAACCAGCCCCAGTGCCTCAAATCTCATTATTCCAGTGCTAAAATAGGCAAATCCCAGCATCCATTTTACTCCTTCAGGACCCTCACAAAAACAAATTTACATATATGGCTAGGCATTTCTTATAACCCAAAAACCGGCACAAGACAGTGGCATGCCAGTTTTTCAGCAACTACATTTACACTTATTGTACATTAAATTCAGGATAATTTCTCATGTACATAAGCAAATTATACCTGACACAGACAAGGTAATAACTCAAAGTGGCTATTGCGTCACTGCATGAACTCGGAAACTGAGGTGCAAACCTTTCGAAGGTATATGATATTGATTCCTTCAGAGAAGCATGACTCTTGTGTTATATTTTGGGCATAATTAAGTCTTTGCAGGGTCAAATTTCAGTGTAACTGGTGGAGGGAAAAGTGCAGATCAAGTATTGATAGTTTGATGTCAGTGTCTTTAACTAACATTTTGTAGTTTTTACATCGAATAACTCTAATCTTTAGATGTTTCACAGAATGTTAAATAGTCTACATATGAGATGATATTCCACAGGAGATTTAGTGGCCAGGATCATTGCCAACAACTCTTCTGCAGGCCTGAGACTACTACTCCTAATTATACAGCACCTTTCATTTCTCCTGGAGGGAAAACGTGCAGTTCAAGTACTAATAATTTGATTTCAGTGTCTTTATCTGATATTCTATGTTTCATTTTTTTTTTTTGAGTGTGTGTTTTTGATAGAATCACCAACTGAGAGCCCCTGGATAAACTGCAACTTAAACTAGTGATTCAGTAACGAGTATTTATTGAGAACCTAGATGACTGACCATTACAATATTTGAATGGCAGTGTTTTTGACAACAGCATTTTTATGGCAATTACTTTGTTTTCTAAAAATTAGAAGAATAGGGGTTACCGAAATAATGGTGTACGTTCGATGTTAGGACAAATCTTTGCTAAAAGGAGAACATAGCTGTTACCATCATTTACACGCATGCCAGCATAAAGTTGGTAACCAAAAAACTACATAAACACAGTATGATATGGAAAATAATTAAAATTTACTTTTACCGCTTCCTCTTCTAATAATGATAATGATCATGATAAAGCATTATTGCTTAATTTTTCGTACCTTGAATTCCCTGCACCACTGCAAGAAGCCATGCTTACTTCAACCTCAACGGCAGTTAAGGCTTCGGTAAACTGCAGCTGCAAAGCAAATGGAAAGTTTCAGATACAATAACAAATGTGATTATCTAAAAATAGGAAAGAAAGAAAGAAAAATGACACACGAAAGCCCAAGTTACTGTATAAGAGAAATCATCAGAAGAAAGAGTAATAATTTTGATTACAGAAATATAGCTAATTATTAAAAACTGAACTAGATATGGATATCAGATTTCCAGCATTTTCAGTGGCTAGCCGGAAACAGGCTATCAGCTCTTATAACCCACCGATTAATTTTTGCTCGATTTTATTGGATATTTTGGATCACGTGGTGCAAATCGGAGGACAGGTGTCAGGCTATGTACCCCGTCCGCGTCGATATTTGTCCTCCGATTTTTTGGTCGCAAAAAGAAGACAAAACAAAGCCAGTCTATTTAAAGTTTCTTCAATTTCAAATTGAAGAATCCAATCACATTGACTTGATCGATGCAAGTTATGTAGGCTATACTCTCAGGCACTTGCACCAACGTGCGGCCGAACACACTAAACAGTCCTCTTTCATTGGCAAACACTTCATTAACGAACACTGTATTGTCCCGAAAGAACTTGACAGACATTTTCCGTCCTTAAGAAGTGCACGAATAAGTTGAATTGTTTAGTGCATGAAATGCTGGTAGTTAGAGAATTAACACCATCTCTCAATGTCCAGTCGGACTCAATTCAAGTAAAACTATTTGCGTGACATTGCATATTTAAGGTGCCCCTAACCCCAAAAATCTTTTTCATTTTAAATGATTCGTCTCTGAATTAGAAGCACAACCGTGTAAAATTTTTTTGATTCGGTTGAATCTTCGCTTTTCTGTGCCCCGGTAAAGTCTCGAAATTACGACCGAAAACGCCGCCATTTTGTTTCACAACCGAGTTATGGGGAGATTGGGTTCAGCGCTTGTATGACGTCATCCCGGGAACGGAAGTTCTGTTGCGCTTACAAAGTTCTTTGAAGGAAGCTCAATAATTCTAACTCTGAGGGCAAATAAGACATCATTTTAACCAATAATTTATATTCATAGTATTGTCACATCTAACATTTCTCTCCTAAGAGAAGATTTGATGTTTTGCAAACGAATGAGCCAAAAACAGACCGGCTGTTCGTGAAATAAACATATTCCCATCGGCTGATCTCACAAGCATTTTATGCCCTTTTATACGGTGAAAACAGAAAATTCCAATGAGTCCGTTCAGTGAAAAGAGCTCCTCTTTAAAACTCGTTTATTGTATAGTGATACAACCCTAACATGTGCATGTACCACGTTTCCAATGCATCGTGATATTCGGTGTGCTGCGTATCGGATACACAAAGGATTTAACCGCAGCGACACTAAGTAGTCCAGAATGTAATGGCAGCTAAAATAATTGTTCCTCGACATGTACCTTTAGGAAAATCTCATCAATCTAACTTCCTTTAAATTTTTCGGCTTCATGAGTCCTACAGTCTTCGACACAAGCGCTCTATTAAAACCGGTTTCCAACGTCAACAATCAAAATATATTTCAGAGGCCATGCTAATTCACTGACAGAAGCCCATGTCACTGATCAATACATCGTAGACTGCTAAGAAAACTTGTGGTGTTTACAAATCAAATTGACTAACTTCACCGAATACAGTTGATTTAGACGACGGTGCCACTCGAACTTCATGTTCAAATGGAGCTACATGTAGTAAAATATATCCAATCGCGTCTAAATTTGTGCGTTTGTTTACATCGCATATATGCAAATTATTCGCGCATCGCGAAGTTGCGTTCGCTTATTTCTAACCAACAGTTTAGACGGATACGTAGCCTCAAATTTTAATTGCAGTGAGCTATATTTATTACTCGGGCTGCCCGCGTCTCGCGCGGCGCCCGAGTTTAAAATTACCGACGGTTCTTCTTTTTCGTCGTCGAGTATCATCCACAAAGCTCACTTCCGGCGTTTCTGCGCAAACGATAACTATTTTTAACAGAGTGATGCCTGTTGTCACGTATCGGAAAATGTCGATTCACCTTGTGTCTTTTGAAGTCTGAACAAACAATATGTTAAGAAAAGTGTCTATGCCAATGTTTGCAAGTTCAACAGCGAGAAGAAAGCTTTTAACATGAGTAAACTTAACTCCAGATGGACTGCCGTGTTTCCTCTTTCTTTCTTTCTGTCTTTACCCTCGGTAGTATTTATAGCACAAGGCTAGTGGAACCGAGCAAATACAGAAACAAATAATCCAAATAAACATAACATGATAAGAATCCCAACTGGCCGGAGGCAAACCAGTTGGTTATTTACAAGGATGACCATGGAGTTGAGCCAGGGACTACCCAGAACAACACCAGCTAGTGGCTAGAGGGGGTGTGTGTCTGCTTCAGTAGACTGCGAGTACTCTCTAATACGTGCGCGCGCGAAGTTGCGAGGAGACGCGACGCGAGGGGAGCGCCAAAAATTAGTGACTACAGACAAAGGGAGTTTGACCTTTCACGGCCGAGTGATTCAGAAGTGTAAATCTCATATCAACAGCAAGAATGATGCCTGTTGTCACGTATCGGAAAACGTCGATTCACCTTGTGTCTTTGAAGTCTGAACAACTAATATGTTAAGAGAAGTGTCTATACGAATGTTTGCAAGTTCAACAGCGAGAAGAAAGCTTTTAACATGACCAAAATTTAACTCCAGATGGACTGCCGTGTTCCCGTATCCGCTCCATTGAGATGTACATTTTGTTGAATAACTCAAGTACGGGATATCACACACCCCTGAGACTTTGACAGGTAGTTTATTTACTATTTTCCCACAATATCTCAATTTCTGGACTTTAATTTTTGAATTATCCATCGAAGCGA
The DNA here is from genome assembly GCA_016490735.1 of Pachyseris speciosa. NCBI lineage: Eukaryota > Metazoa > Cnidaria > Anthozoa > Scleractinia > Pachyseridae > Pachyseris > Pachyseris speciosa. Next base: position 822,384 of record JAEMWC010000296.1, read on the forward strand.
AAACAAGTGTGCCTAATTTTTTTTTTGGAATCAATACACTATTTTCATCACCTTGCATAACGATAAACCTCTGTGGCCTAAAGGTCATTGTACCTGCCTGTGACGCAGCTAACCCGGGTTCGATGTCTTTTAGTGGTATATATCACGGGCTTTATTTTTTCTGTTTCTCTTTTTCTTGTTCTTTTAGAAATATTTTTTACAAGTGTTATAACTATTGTTCTCAATGGTTGAGCTGTATTTTAGAGGAATATATGTTGATAGGAGTCTAAAGAAACAGACTCCAACACAAGCTAAACACAATGCGTCCGATGTAAGAAAGACAGACTTCCCTCTATTCTTTTGTTTAGCGCTAAGGTAGGGATACAATACTGTTTTTTGCAAGCCCGAGTTTAGGCTAATTGTAGCCTCTTGTTTTATTTTACCTTGCCTTGACTTCGTTCACAGTACTGCCTGAGGATAACTAGAAGTTCAGCTAATCCTCAAGTCACGTAATTCGCGTCGGCTGAGCTCACTTTCCGTTCTCTTGTCAAATCTATCTTTGCCTTCTTTGAATAGATACCATAAATAAAGACTCTCCCATAAATCTATCTATCTATCTTCCTGTACGGCAACCCCTCTGAGGAGGATTATTTGCCGGGCGGTCAGTAAATAAAATACATATGTGAAAATGACTAATAATAAATAAATAAATAGATAGATAAATAAATAAATAAATAAGTAAGTAAATAAATATATAAAGTAATAAGTAAATAAAATAAGTAAGTAAATTAATGAATAAATAAATAGAGAAATAAATAAATAGATAAATAAATAAATAATTGTAAAAGGAAACTGTACTGTGGCTAAACTAATGGGTCAGATTTGAGATGCGAGAACGGAAAATGGCACTAGAGTTACAGTTAACAAATAAGTCCGGCGGGATATTGTTCCACTGCAAGATAGTTCTTGGGAAGAAGGAGAGTTGGTGAGATTTTGTTTTGCAGGTTATGGGGCGGATGGTGTGGTCATGGGTGTGGCGAGATCTTCTGATAGGGTCCTTTAGTTGCTCTCGGTTGCAGGCGACAAGTCCATTTTTTATTTTGTATAGTAGAACCAAACGTGCATCACATCGCTTCTGCAGTAGGGAACGCCAGCCAAGCTCCTGGAGCATGTCTGAGACACTTGCTGTTGGGTGATACCGGCACAATGACCACCTAGCTGCTCGGCGCTGAACCATCTCCAGTCTGTAAGACCCGTTGTTTTCAATGCCCTTCCTTGGATCCCAGATGCTCGAACAGTACTCAAGCTGGGGTCTCACAAGGCTGAAATATGCTTGTTGTTTCAATGCGCATGACTTAACTCTAAGGTTCCTTTTTAGAAACCCTAAAGTGCGATTAGCTTTAGCAGTGGCTTTTCCAATCTGGGCATTCCATTTAAGGTCATGAGATAGTTCAACTCCAAGATACTTTGCACTTTTTACAGATCTTAAGATCTTGCCATGAAGAGTGTAATCAAAATAGATGACTGTTTTCTTCCTTGATATGCGCAGTACTTCGCACTTCTCTGGGTTGAATTCCATTAACCATTCTCTTTCCCATTCCTCTAGCCTGTTTAGGTCTGCTTGTAACTGAGTGCACTGTTCATCAGAGTTGATCGTAAGATACAAAACTGTATCGTCAGCAAAGAGGTGCACTGTAGAGTTGACATACTCAGGTAGATCGTTTATATATAAAAGGAATAGAGAAATAGGCACTTCCACAATTAATTGCTGATGTTCGTTTAAAATACCGATCTAAAGTTGGATGTGCGCCGTTTATATAAAATAACAATTATTGTTTTCAAACCGCTGCACAATTCCCATTGCCGATGCACGGGTACTCGGTCGTTCAAGATTGAAATGTTAAATCAAAGCTTTTGCTCACCAGCAGCGTACACAGAACCACGAGGTACGGCAGATAACACTTATAAACGAAGTTAATCTTTTTCGTCATCCCTTCTTCCGCGAATCTTGCTGTCCATGCCTGGTCTTCATAACCATGACGCTCCTTCGAGCTCCTCGCCGATTCCGTTCTAGTTCCACTTCAGAAATGAAGTTAATTTGGTCTTCACCCTACACATGGCCTGACTCTGACTCCGAGGACGAGGAGGACATGATTCCAAAACAATTTTGACTACTGCCAGGCTTTTACCCTCCAATATGTGCTTCGATGACCCCAACAAACGCTTGCAAAAACAGAGATTAACTGAGAAGATAGGGCGTTTTCCATTTACCAAGAAATTCCGGTTGGGATGTAAATGGAACACATGTTTTTGGTTCGTTCTACTGGAAAAATTCCGGAATAAATGGAACTTCTGAAAAGGTAGTCCTGTTTTCCCGTTGGAAACTTTCCGATGGAAAATACGTGTTCCATTTACGAGTTTCACAAGGTTTTTCCAGTTCCAGACCTTTCACGGCCATTCACGGCCATATCTTTGGCAAAATGGCGGCTCCCTCTTCTCCTTTATACCAATGCCCCGTGTGCCACGGAGTGGCACCAGATCTGCAGACTTTAATGCAACACAATTGTGTGATGTATGCTAATGGTAAGTAGAATTTATTGAAGAAAACATTCAATTTTGCCCGAGGGTTCTTAGAGCGTTCCGCCGGATTGTTTCCCGCGTAAAACTTTGCGTCTGAACAAGGTCTTTCGTTATTCTCCTTTCGCAGTTGGCGTTTCAAGTGCTGCCCCTCCGTGTAACCAACTTGAAAACGTAGCCGATAGCTCAGGCTCGTGTGACCAACCTGAAAACGTAGCTGATAGCTCAGGCTCAAGTAAAAACCTGGAAAGATGGGAAGATTCCGACGTTCGATTGCTGATCACAACGTGGGCTGATCACAAACACATGTTTGGAGGCAAGGCGACAAAGAAAGACGTGTTTGAAAAAATAGCAAAGCATTTTACGAAGGTTTATGGTCGTTTCGTCAGTGGTGAACAGCGTATCAGAAAGTGGGGAAAGTTAACCTCAAAGCAGAAGGAAATAGAAGATCACAACAACAAGACTGGAAACGACAAAAAGAGCTGGAAGTTCTACGAAGAACTCTCCGAGTGTCTGGCAAAGGATGCAACTGTAACTCCTGTTTGCACGATCGAAAGCAATGTGCAGTTAGATGACCACAAGTCAGTAAGCTGTAACAGTGAGCATCAATCTGATGATGAATCCTCCTCAGAGTCGTTGACCGGAGAAACATGCAGTGATTCATCTGGAAAAAGAAGCAAGGCAGGTGCAAAAAGATTTCGTAAGAAGGCAAGAAGTCGATCTTCTGCGGCAGAAATGTTAGATTTTTTAAAATCTTATAGCGAAAAGAGAGAGAAAGTGGAAGAAGAAAAGCTTAAGGTTTTAAAAGAAATGAAAGACGAAAAAACGGCCTTCTTCAACCGTTTCTTTGAATATATGGACAAAAAGTGAACATGAACATACATAAAAAAAAAACATGACCATGAAAGAGTACAAATGAACCTGTGGACATCTAGCCATTTAGAGGCATTTTACATTTTGGGTGGGAAAGCATCAACATCCACTTTGTGTATTTAATATTTTTCCTTCAGTTATGCTTTAGTTGTAAGGGTGAGGAAAAGGGGATTTAAAGGAAAGTGGGATCTCCACCCTCTTGAACATTTTTCACGTTTGCTAAAAATATTTAAACCAATTTACCAAAACTTAAGAATGGAACCATCTTGTTCAAAACTTTATCTTTATTCTCTATTGTTTAGTAAGTTTACACGTAGTCACTTGATTAATAATTTTAAACAGGACAATATTGTACAAAGTATTTGGTTTGTGCTTTAGGCAGCTTGTCTGAGGCGACTTTTTCCTTGTACTAACAATAAACAGTACCATTACCATAACACTAAATCATTTATATGTATTAAGCAAGACAAGATGAATTAAACATATGTTGGGTTTGTATTAATTCTTACTGTTGTTTGTCTTAGTTTCCTAATCATTTAACTACTCACATTGGTGCAATGTTGTTTCCACAACAACAAACCAGAAATGAAATCAGATTTATTTTAACAAATGATATTCATTAAGTGCACACGCTTAACCTCAGCATCAAGTGCACCTCCACCCAGATGTCCTGCAGCAAGACCATCATCTGCAACTCCATCATCACCATCATCAGCATATAAGAAATAGTTCTCATCATAGTCATCATTGAGAAGACAAAAATTGTGTAGAACACATGCTGACATAATAAGATGGACGAGCATTGCCATATCTGTGTGCTCTAGACATAGAAGTTTTCTCCATCGCCCTTTCAGTAGACAAATTGATCTTTCAACCACTTATCTTAGAGCAGATAGTTTGGTATTAAACTGTTTCTGCCTTGCGTTTAAACGCCTGTTGTCTCTAAAGGGGGTTATCAGCCAACTAAAAACAAAAATAAATTAAACAAAACTTCAGGTAAAATGTTTAAGCTCAGTGCTGAAAGTTATTTTTGCTGCTCTTTTTTAACAACTTGTCAATTTCATTTCACTAAATGAGGTCAACTTCAAGCACAAATACACATGTAATATTTTTCATTATCATGCTCGAGTTAAACAGTTACATAATAATTCATGTTGGTGTTTGTTGATCTCAATAATCATGTATGTATTTTTATCAACAACCATGAGCTACCTTGAACTCAAAAAATCAACAACAACAGAACAAACAATGCAAAATATTGTGCGAAGGGGAGCTGAACCTTTTTAAAGGATACCCACCATCGCCAAGATGTGTGTTTCCAGGGAACTTTGCTGCAGCTGTTGCAGACAGTGAGGAGTTACTGAGAACCCTTGCATCATGTACTGACCCTGGCCAACCGACCAAAATGTCGCGAAAGATCATGTTGTCATCACAAACAACCTGACATACAGCATGAAAAAATATGAATATAATAATAAATAACTGCAACACCTTTTGCTGTAATTGTATTTCGTATAACTTAATGTATAACATGTTCTATCGCAATATCTTATCAGTCAGATTTCTGTTGTCTTCGTTATTTTGTTATGCCTGAAACTACTTGTTTTACAAAATGATGAGAAAAAAATATTGCATTTACCTGGGTAACAAGAGAATGAAATTTTTTCCTGTTGACATATGCATCAGGTTGTCTTGTTGGAGCCCTGATTCTGATGTGTGTACCGTCAATTACGCCAATGATTCCAGGAAACCCAGGATGCCCTTCTGCTTCAAAGTTGCCCTTTATCTCATTCATTTCATTTCCTGTTGAATACATTACATGATGGGTTATAAAGTGGTCAGTTGTTTACAAAAAAAATTGAGCACAAACGAGAAAAGGAACCACATCTACATGTACATGTTGTGTGGGGGAGCAAAACTACTAAATAAACGTATCTGCAACGTACCATTTGGCCACTTGATGTACTCCTGTCGCAAATTAACACAGGCTGCTGACACGCGGAGAATGATGCTGTTCAGGCTGCTGAGGGTCACGTCAAACCTGTCACACACCGAACGCATTACTTCCGAGTTGGCAATAAACCATACAAATGCCAAAACTTGTTTTTCCAGGGGAATTGGAGGCCTCCCACAAGAGTGACGTTGAGGAACTCTTCCAGTGGCTTGAACTTCCCTGCACAGAGCTTCCAGGGTTGCTCGAGTCATCCTGAAGTGCCTTGTAAATTTATCTAAGGAATATCGCGGCAAGATATTTTCAAAAAACCCTTTTACTGACTCCCTTTTACTCGGCCGTGCAACAAATTGAATGAGACTTTTGGCTGTCCATAAAAAAATCGAGGATTCAACCAAATCCAATAATTCTTTCGCCGAAATACTTCGAATGATAAGTACATTTATTTAGGCAAAAAAAAATTTTGGGGGTTAGGTGCACTTTAACAACACTGTTACAACGTAAGTAACACTTCTCCTGTTTTCATTCTTGACGGCTCATCCATTTGGGCAAATTGCAGAGCGATTAAGTCGTTATCAGTGCACAAAAGCGTGTCTTAGGTTAGGAAATTATAGTGTTTTGCTTTTTCTTCTCGTGGCTTTCTCCTTGGTCTGTAGTTCTCTTTTGCTGAACTTTAAGCTTCCATCTATCTTGTGAGAGTCAGACAGTACTGTACACTTAAAATTTTTTAAAAGTGTTTTATCTACTGAGTGAAGTTTTAAAAGTGTTGCATCTACTGAGTGAATTTTCAAGCGGTTGTTTATCAGTTGTCTTTGGAGTGCTAATGCGATTTAAATGTTATTACCGCCCTTTAGTCGTGGATTTTGACCCTACCCCTTTAATACGGTCAATTTATTTTGGCCCATCAGTGACCGTATTAACGGGGTTCCACTGTACCTCGATATAACGAACATCTTGGTTGTTTTTCAATCCGCAAATTCGTTATCACGAAGTTTTCGATACAACGAACCAGTTTCCCCAGTCCGTTGTCACTTCGTTAAATCGAAGCCCCACTGTAATTCTTACGAAGGAATACTTTGTGGTTGACACATGGTGGACCCTCAGGAAAATGCAGATGAAGATGCAACATTGGCATTTGTATTGTTGATCCTTAGTCAGATAAAACAGCCTTAAAAAACAGACTCTTGGTCAAGAGAAAACGCACCGAAGTAAGCTGGAAGAACTTTATAGGAAAAAGGAAGAAAAGGTAAAAAGCGAACTGGAGGAGTTCTCCAGAACGACCAAAATTTTGGTTACTGAGCAAAAACTGAGGCCCCGGTCCACATGTATCTGGATACTTTTAAATCCGCAACTTTATCCGGCTTTCCGGATTCAAAAATTTCCACGTCCACACGCAACGTATTCAAATCGAATTTGCCCGTCCACACGTATCTGGATTCGTTCTAGTATCCCGGACTCCTCTGTGACTATTGTCAAGAGAACATGCGCCATTAGGCGTGCGTGCGAGTTGGTGGCAACGTCATCGGATTTCAAAATATCCGGATTCGACCGTCCACACGATTCCAAATTCTCTGCGGAGTAAAAAATTTCCACTCTGGAGAGCGGATTAAAAAAGTTGCGGATTCGCATGAAAAATATCCGGATACGTGTGGACGGAAGGCGAATCCGGAAAGAAAAATTTGCGGATTCAAAAATATCCGGACACGTGTGGAAGGGGCCCGAAGGAGCTCATTCCAGAATCTTGCAGAACAAGCAGTGCTCCTATTTATGTCCATCAGTCCGTATCGGGTGCTGTTGTAGTGTTTCAGTGGTGCTGTTCCAAAGCACATGCAGGAACCTGGGCTTCACCCAAAGTGCTGACCAAAAAAAAAAAATCAAAACAAAACAAAATCAACACAGAAAGTTTACGTGAGCGATGTACATCTGGCAGCTGCCATTTTGTTGAGTGGGAATACTTTCCAAAATTTCATTCCCTGGGGTGGAAAGTCACATGGGGGCACAAGCACTCACCTGGGTTTTGAAGCAGGCTTCTTGTTCATCCAGAGCTGCTCTTAGTTTGTTTATTTCCGCTTCTTTCTCAGTGAATGCCTCGCCAGCCTCTTCAAGCATCTGTTTCAGCTCACTGACTTCTTCATTTGCGGCATTCAAGTGGGCTTGAAGCTCCAGCACGGCTTCAGAATTGCCCACCTCCTCTGTTTTATTTTTCTTCAACTGTTTTACCTCCTGGCGAAGCTCAGCGATCTTGGCGTTTAAGTCATTGATAATGTGTTCCTTCGCCTGCAAAAGAAAGCAATTTCTCAGGGTTTGACGTTTTGTATACTTTTCAATGATCGATCGGAAATGAATCGATAAATGCAAAAACCCGAGAGACGCCGGTTAAGAAACTGGGGAACGGTGGCGCGAGATTCTTACTGATTCAGTGTTCATAAAACCAATCAAATACCAAATAAGTAAATAAATAAATAAATAAATAGATAAATAAATAAATCGTCTTTGCTTGACCGAACAAAATCTAATGTCATTAACTTCCCGGAAATCTAACATTGTTATACATTCACCTGTAATTTTCTCTTGACGACAACGAGAGCTTTTCACAGCCATTAAAAACAGGATTTTATGTTTCCAAGCTCCAACTCAAAACATTCTCAGAGGTTTGGAGAATACATTGCAAGAAGCATGTTATCAACGTTTCCAACCTAAATCACGTGCTGTAGAATTTTACTTGTTCCCTCTAGTTATGTAATAACACCACATATTTTGGGTAATGAATGCCCCTTGCCCCCTTCAAAATACTGGAGGTAAATACAGCTGCCTATAATTTGGTTTTCATAAGAGTGAGCCCAAAAAAGTGATTTGATACCCGACACAGCCATAGTCCGATACAAAAAAAGACACTCCTATGATTTTTGTTGCAATAATGTCTTAGAAAAGAGTACCTGCTTGTCTTTTTAACTTGTTCCTAGTTTACGCACCTTAACCTTTGTCTGCTCCGCATGTAACACACTCGGTACCCATTCCTCATCGTCCTCCTCAATCCGCTCTATCCGGGCTCTTTTCCTCGTCTTTTTGATAGACTGCGTCAGCAGTTCTATTCTGCGATCACACTTTTCTTCGACAGCGGTCACTTCCATTTTGACACGTTCACTGGAAAGGGATGCGCATTTGCAAAATAAGTTCGGAAATAGGTGTAAGGCTTTTAACAACGTACATTAGATTCTTCACCTTTCCTCGCAAGCCAGTTTATTTCAAGCAACTTCGCATTTAACAAACGAAACAGGAAGACCTGTGTACGGAAGCTTTGAAGGGACATCTATAAAATTCTTGTGAGTTCGAGTTGTTAAGTACGAGTTCGAGTTGTTAAGTACGAGTTCGAGTTGCTGAGTACGAGTTCGAGTTGTTAAGTACGAGTTCGAGTTGTTAAGTACGAGTTCGAGTTGAATCAGCGGTATTAAAGCGAAAGTATCGCGGGAGCCAAATCTGTCTCCAAAATGGCGGAAACGATCAGCAGCGGTAGAGAAGAGGTAATTTTTAAGTGCTATTTACTTCTCAAGATGTAATCTTACGTTCAAATACATTGTAAATTATTGCAATATACTCTTTAGTCACCTCATGGCCGATATCTTTAGGTGGAAAAGGTTGCAACTTTTCTGAAAACAATCGGAGTTAAAAAGGATGTTGTGGAGACGTTTGAACGTGAGAAGGTGAGGGTAGTAAATACATCTTTTTTCATTGATAGACAGTTGAATTTATGTTTTATTTTTCCATTTACTCTCCGACTGATTAAAAGGTTACTGATAAACTTCAGTAAAAAATATTAAAACTAAAGCTGTCCGACGTTTCATTATCAAAGCAAAGTGACAGTTTATAAAACAAAACACTGAATAGACATTTGTACTGCTTTAACTCACGAGATGATATAAATGATCCAACATCTTAACTTTGAACGTGCAATCTGACTCCGTGCAAGCTAAGTTATTTACATAATCACAAAAGAAGAGAAATGTTTATTGTACTGTGCCATTTATATTAAACTATGAAGAAACAGTGAATGATAGCATCATCGAAACGTCGGACAGCATTAATTTTAACATTCTGCGATTAGTAGATGTTTTAATCGCAATTTTATTGAACCCTTTATTTCGAACAAGTGTTATTTCATTCTGCAGAATTTTTTGTCTGTGTTCGACTCCAGAATCTAGAAAGTGGGGCCAACGTCTGGAGCCTGTTCAAGTTCTTGTTAATACACTCACAAGGCATCTTGCAAATAGCAGTAATTCACTTGTAAACAGTTTAGCAGTTGGTACATTAGTGTAAACAAAATAATATTTCACCCTTGTTTGTTTACTCAGTGACCAACAATGCGATTTCCTAAAGTTTTTATATTTTCCTACTTTATTTTAATAACATGCTCGGTCTTGAAGATGACCTTTGCGTTTGCAACTCACGAAAAAAGTTTGCATAGATAAGCTCAGAGATATATATGCTCGGAAATATAATCCAAATCACGTGCATGCGTTACAGATCGTTATTATCAGAAATACCATGATACCGCAAACACTATAGAAGGCATTCGCAATATTGTCTACAGGACCTACTATAGGGCCTAAAATTTGTGAAAACAAGTTCTTTGCTCCACCAGTGTGGAAACAGCTTTTGCCTTCACATATATAAATATCGACATATATAATATAAATATGACATATATAGTCTGGGGGGCTTGTTATATCAAAACCTCGTTACAACAATTTGTGGAAAAACAACCAAAATGTTCGCTATGTCGAGGAATAGTTAATAACTGTTTTGTAACGGTGTTACGTTGCACTGCCCAAAATTAACATTTGTGCCTTCATGTTTGTATGAAGTTGTTCTCTGACCTCTCTTGTTAGTGCATTAAAGGATTTTCATCGCTGTTGTTCTGTTCTGCATTCATCTTTTGTCGCGTGTTGACATTTATTTGTTATATCGGAGTTGATTTTACGTTTGGGCTTCCGAATTGTGTTCGTTATACCTACGATGTCGTTATATCGAGGTTTTGTTCCATACGTTTTACTGTAAGTTTGGCGGGGCTGAAGAATATCGTTCGTTATACCGAGGCCTTCGTTATATATCATGATAGAGATTCGTTAAATCGATGTTCCACTGTACTTTATAACTTTCTGTCTGAATCATTGGATGACTGAGTGACGCAGGCGATCGGCGCTGAGTGTTAGTGGAACAGAAGGTCACGCGATCAAATTCCGCTGCAGGCGATAAATAAATTTCCTTCTTGCTTCTTTGTTTCTTCCTCTGGCCGAAAGAGCACTGGACGTCTCGACGGACACGACGAACAAAAAACGGTTATCGCTAGAAGCGTCTCGTCGCCGAGTGACGGCCGCTTAATGACAACAGGAAAATACCGATTATTGAATTTGAAACTAAAGACTCAACATTTCCCACGTTGGCTGTTATATTATATATTATAAGCAAAATAAACTCAATAGTAGTAAATCTTCTCACCACAAATTGTGTCGCGCTGCCGACTGAGTTAAAAACATCCTCAGAACCATAGAGGTCAGGGAGCATTCGACCCACTTGCATTATACTACCTTGTTTTCAACGTAACATTTCCTACCAACTTTCAGATTGACAAAGACGCTGTAAATGCCATGGAAGAAAAAGACCTTGTAGAACTCGGCTTGCTTGCCAAGGGCGACAGGATTAAACTGAAGTCATTTTGCAAAAAAGGCATTGCTTCTGGCAGAGAAGAAAAGATAGCAAAAATAAAGCAAATTCTTGGACGAGGTAAAGGAAAGAAGCGTGGAGATGCAACTTCTAGTGCAGCTGTAGCTTCCACTTCATCCGGAAAATCGGCAAGAACATCCAACCTCAAGTACGAGTTCGGCTGGAAGCACTGGAAACCTGGCCGTGGTTATGTGCAGATGAAAAAAAATGCCGGTGGTGGTACTCGGACAGCTCATGTACCTCGCAGCGCTTCCCTTGAAGAGTGTCAAACCATCGCAGAAGGTCTGTTTTTCCCGGAAGGTAAAAGTCCAGTTCGTGAATTAGAGAAAATGATCACTGCAATGGGCAATTTCAGTGGTGATTGTATTGCTTTAAATGAGGGAGGATGGCAAGCCATTTCAATTTTCGCCCGAGCGGTACAAAGAGGTGACAGGCTTAACAGTTCCACGCTTTTACCTGTTAACGAAAAACGAAGATGATTCGGATAGTGACGAGGAAGAATCATTCCCATCAGCATTTGGCGATCATGATGCATCATTTGGTACGAAAGGGCCCTCAAGCCCTTCCTTTCCAAAGGAAGATGGGCTCATTGGAACATCAAGTGAGCGCCAACAGTTTTTTGATGACCTGGATCAGGAACTGAGGGCTTCCCTTGCGGCCGATAAAACGAAAGTAAAGAGTAGAGAGCAACAGCAGTTGATTTCTGAACCCACCAATGACGAGACGGATTCCCTTGAATGGCTTCGTCAAGTTCGTGAGCAGCGTTCTCCGCCAGAACCTAACAGCAGCGAACCAAGAGTAAAAGTGTCTGTGCGTCATTGTACGTTGGGTGTGGTCAGCAGAATGTTCGACCCGGAAGGAAGCATGCAAGGCGTTTATGATTGGATTGGTTCCCTTTCCAAAACACCGGAACATTTTCTTTTAGTTACGTTTCCATCAACCACGCTGTACCCAGATGAGAAGGTTGTCAAAGTGAAAGACAGTCATTAACATGACTGAAACGACGGAACCTGTGCCGCTTTCTAAGGATGAGGACGTTTATTTCCAAGATGGGCTGGGCTTGGAACATGGGTACGACGACACCGTCTGGGACGAAAACGAATTTTGTTCTTCTCAGTCTCCAAGACAGCAAGGATTACCAGTTACTGCCACTCACTCCACCTACGAGAATGATCCAGTAAACATCAACCCTCCTGTGCATCTTCTAGCAAATGAAGACGACCCAAAGTCTGACAACAATCTGTCACTTGAAGAAAAGGTTCAGCTACACGTATCCAAATTACAAGTGGCCAAAATAGTTATAGTAGATCGCCATGATGTAGTTAATGAGTTATTGGCCTTATACAGTAACAAGGACATCTTAGATTGTAAATTATCGGTGTCCTTCGCAGACGAAAATGCTCTTGGGGATGGAGTGTTAAGAGAAGTATATTCCGTCTTCTGGGACAGCTTTGTTGCAAGATTTTGCGAAGGCAGCAGGCAGTTTGCAGTAATACCTAATCCGTCATTGTCAGATGAGAATTACGAAGCCCTTGGAAGAATTATTACCCACCAGTTAGTACTTACAGGTACTTTTCCTATACAGCTGGCAGAAGTACAAGTTTTGCATGCCTTATTTGGTCAAGTCAGTGACGACCGTCTTGTTAACTCATTCTTGCAAATTCTGCCAGAGAGAGAAGGGCAGATTCTGTCGAAAGCCATGGATGGAAAAGATCCTTTTCCCACCAACGAGATTGTCGATATCCTCAGTGCGTTCAATGCAAGTTCTCTTCCAAGTAGAAGCAATCTTCAAAAAACATTGAGGCAGGTCTCCGTGTCAGAATTAATCCACAAGCCTTTCTTTATTCTGTCAAAGATGAGGCAAGGGATGGGAGATTTCTGGAATGGTGTTGCAAAAGATGAAATCGCCATGATGTAGTTAATGAGTTATTGGCCTTATACAGTAACAAGGACATCTTAGATTGTAAATTATCGGTGTCCTTCGCAGACGAAAATGCTCTTGGGGATGGAGTGTTAAGAGAAGTATATTCCGTCTTCTGGGACAGCTTTGTTGCAAGATTTTGCGAAGGCAGCAGGCAGTTTGCAGTAATACCTAATCCGTCATTGTCAGATGAGAATTACGAAGCCCTTGGAAGAATTATTACCCACCAGTTAGTACTTACAGGTACTTTTCCTATACAGCTGGCAGAAGTACAAGTTTTGCATGCCTTATTTGGTCAAGTCAGTGACGACCGTCTTGTTAACTCATTCTTGCAAATTCTGCCAGAGAGAGAAGGGCAGATTCTGTCGAAAGCCATGGATGGAAAAGATCCTTTTCCCACCAACGAGATTGTCGATATCCTCAGTGCGTTCAATGCAAGTTCTCTTCCAAGTAGAAGCAATCTTCAAAAAACATTGAGGCAGGTCTCCGTGTCAGAATTAATCCACAAGCCTTTCTTTATTCTGTCAAAGATGAGGCAAGGGATGGGAGATTTCTGGAATGGTGTTGCAAAAGATGAAATCGCCATGATGTAGTTAATGAGTTATTGGCCTTATACAGTAACAAGGACATCTTAGATTGTAAATTATCGGTGTCCTTCGCAGACGAAAATGCTCTTGGGGATGGAGTGTTAAGAGAAGTATATTCCGTCTTCTGGGACAGCTTTGTTGCAAGATTTTGCGAAGGCAGCAGGCAGTTTGCAGTAATACCTAATCCGTCATTGTCAGATGAGAATTACGAAGCCCTTGGAAGAATTATTACCCACCAGTTAGTACTTACAGGTACTTTTCCTATACAGCTGGCAGAAGTACAAGTTTTGCATGCCTTATTTGGTCAAGTCAGTGACGACCGTCTTGTTAACTCATTCTTGCAAATTCTGCCAGAGAGAGAAGGGCAGATTCTGTCGAAAGCCATGGATGGAAAAGATCCTTTTCCCACCAACGAGATTGTCGATATCCTCAGTGCGTTCAATGCAAGTTCTCTTCCAAGTAGAAGCAATCTTCAAAAAACATTGAGGCAGGTCTCCGTGTCAGAATTAATCCACAAGCCTTTCTTTATTCTGTCAAAGATGAGGCAAGGGATGGGAGATTTCTGGAATGGTGTTGCAAAAGATGAAATCGAGGAACTGTACCGTAAAGCTTCCCCAGACCCCAAAAATGTCGTTTCACGTCTCGACTTTAAAGTGCAAGACAAGAAAGAGGAACAAGTTAGCGGATGGCTGGTACGATTTCTGAAGGCAGCAAATCCAAAAGTACTGGGCCAATTTTTGAGGTTCTGTACAGACACTGACATTTTATTGCCAGGAAAGCGAATACAAGTCCGTTTTGAGAGTATGTCTGAATTGGCCATGAGGCCCAAATCGAAGACATGCTTTTGCTCACTGATGTTGTCAAAGAATTACAACAGTTTTACCCATTTTTCCTCAAACCTCGAATTCTACTTGTCCAACACGTCGTTCTGGGATCTAAGGGATTAGGTCTGTCTTGTGTATTTAGCCATTGTTGTGTTGGACGTCTTTGAGAAGCAAAGTGTTCAAATTGTCGTATGACGGGAAACAGACTTAACTTGAAAACTGTCTCGACCAAGACAATTAGCTAAAGATATGGAATTCTAGCTTTGAAATATGTTTATTCTCGTTTACGTTTACGTAAGATCTGGAGCTTAACACTTTCATCGAAGCATATCACCTGGAAGACAATATTTAAAGAGTGATAGTGACGAGGAAGAATCATTCCCATCAGCATTTGGCGATCATGATGCATCATTTGGTACGAAAGGGCCCTCAAGCCCTTCCTTTCCAAAGGAAGATGGGCTCATTGGAACATCAAGTGAGCGCCAACAGTTTTTTGATGACCTGGATCAGGAACTGAGGGCTTCCCTTGCGGCCGATAAAACGAAAGTAAAGAGTAGAGAGCAACAGCAGTTGATTTCTGAACCCACCAATGACGAGACGGATTCCCTTGAATGGCTTCGTCAAGTTCGTGAGCAGCGTTCTCCGCCAGAACCTAACAGCAGCGAACCAAGAGTAAAAGTGTCTGTGCGTCATTGTACGTTGGGTGTGGTCAGCAGAATGTTCGACCCGGAAGGAAGCATGCAAGGCGTTTATGATTGGATTGGTTCCCTTTCCAAAACACCGGAACATTTTCTTTTAGTTACGTTTCCATCAACCACGCTGTACCCAGATGAGAAGGTTGTCAAAGTGAAAGACAGTCATTAACATGACTGAAACGACGGAACCTGTGCCGCTTTCTAAGGATGAGGACGTTTATTTCCAAGATGGGCTGGGCTTGGAACATGGGTACGACGACACCGTCTGGGACGAAAACGAATTTTGTTCTTCTCAGTCTCCAAGACAGCAAGGATTACCAGTTACTGCCACTCACTCCACCTACGAGAATGATCCAGTAAACATCAACCCTCCTGTGCATCTTCTAGCAAATGAAGACGACCCAAAGTCTGACAACAATCTGTCACTTGAAGAAAAGGTTCAGCTACACGTATCCAAATTACAAGTGGCCAAAATAGTTATAGTAGATCGCCATGATGTAGTTAATGAGTTATTGGCCTTATACAGTAACAAGGACATCTTAGATTGTAAATTATCGGTGTCCTTCGCAGACGAAAATGCTCTTGGGGATGGAGTGTTAAGAGAAGTATATTCCGTCTTCTGGGACAGCTTTGTTGCAAGATTTTGCGAAGGCAGCAGGCAGTTTGCAGTAATACCTAATCCGTCATTGTCAGATGAGAATTACGAAGCCCTTGGAAGAATTATTACCCACCAGTTAGTACTTACAGGTACTTTTCCTATACAGCTGGCAGAAGTACAAGTTTTGCATGCCTTATTTGGTCAAGTCAGTGACGACCGTCTTGTTAACTCATTCTTGCAAATTCTGCCAGAGAGAGAAGGGCAGATTCTGTCGAAAGCCATGGATGGAAAAGATCCTTTTCCCACCAACGAGATTGTCGATATCCTCAGTGCGTTCAATGCAAGTTCTCTTCCAAGTAGAAGCAATCTTCAAAAAACATTGAGGCAGGTCTCCGTGTCAGAATTAATCCACAAGCCTTTCTTTATTCTGTCAAAGATGAGGCAAGGGATGGGAGATTTCTGGAATGGTGTTGCAAAAGATGAAATCGAGGAACTGTACCGTAAAGCTTCCCCAGACCCCAAAAATGTCGTTTCACGTCTCGACTTTAAAGTGCAAGACAAGAAAGAGGAACAAGTTAGCGGATGGCTGGTACGATTTCTGAAGGCAGCAAATCCAAAAGTACTGGGCCAATTTTTGAGGTTCTGTACAGACACTGACATTTTATTGCCAGGAAAGCGAATACAAGTCCGTTTTGAGAGTATGTCTGAATTGGCCATGAGGCCCAAATCGAAGACATGCTTTTGCTCACTGATGTTGTCAAAGAATTACAACAGTTTTACCCATTTTTCCTCAAACCTCGAATTCTACTTGTCCAACACGTCGTTCTGGGATCTAAGGGATTAGGTCTGTCTTGTGTATTTAGCCATTGTTGTGTTGGACGTCTTTGAGAAGCAAAGTGTTCAAATTGTCGTATGACGGGAAACAGACTTAACTTGAAAACTGTCTCGACCAAGACAATTAGCTAAAGATATGGAATTCTAGCTTTGAAATATGTTTATTCTCGTTTACGTTTACGTAAGATCTGGAGCTTAACACTTTCATCGAAGCATATCACCTGGAAGACAATATTTAAAGAGTGAAACTGCAATATGGTTAGTTGAGTTTTACAATCAAGTTCAGAAAGTTCGAGTTTGATCTGAGATCGATAATAGAACATACCAAAGACTCACAGACAGGAAATCAAAGTTCGGATTATCTGTTAAAGCTGTAATTTACGCACCTTGCAACGAGTGCAACGTTTGGTTGATGTTGTAAGACCTTTTTTCTACTCTAAGAATTTATTAAATTACCCTGAAATTTTGTATCTACTTCGTAATTCATACCCATTTTAATTTTCAGGACCTGAATCCTCTTTGATATCGTCACATTACCGGTTTCGGTGCTGGTAAAAAGAATGATTCTGTTCAAGAGGACGACAATCTGTTTCTGAAATTTGTAAATGAGGGTCCCATGGGGAGGGGGAGGGATCTGAAGAAACAGGATAACACCCCCCCTGGGTGCCCGAAAAAAACATGATAACCAATAAGTGAGGGTCAACCCGCTCAAGTCGCGGAGGTCGATTGGGTAAAGTAATACCAGGGCAGTCTCACCACTACCTATGCCAGTACCAATTTTAACGTTTAGCTTATTACCATTTTTGAGAGGCGCAACCACCATCTTAAATTAAGGGCCCTGCTCCTTTACCATCCGAGCTAAGATGGGTAACCTGCTTCAAGCAATACCTATAGCTTGAATCAATATTTTTAAAGAAGTACATTTCATCGACAGCGTCGCTGCTATGGCAACGAAATAATAACCTCAACCCTTGAAAACAACCTCATTCTCTTAATATCTTAAGGCGTTATGGAACAACAATTTTTTGTTTGGTTAAAAGAAAAGATAAAAAAGACAGCAAAAACGGTTCGTCAACCGGCTCTACCCGCGTCACACCCTCTCGGACCTGAGGGTCGGTCAGGGCCTCGCAATTGGTCTGTTTTCTTTCGTTTGAGACTGATCTGCAGAAATCACAGCCAAGAAACCTATCAGCTGTCTGATGTATGAGAATACAACAGGAATTAGAATAATGAGCCTTTCAAAACGGAAATGCATGTTTTAAAATTTTCACTGAGTTGTGGAAAAGTAACTCTGAATCAATTGTAAATAATGAAGTCCAACACAAACAGCTAAACCGAAAACCCAATTTGGACTAGCAGTGGAAAAGAATTTGACCGAGATCCTTAGCATTAACAAAAATAGCCGGTATGCACGCGTTCTCGCAAAATTATCCGTGTGTTCTCTCTCACATGTGTTGAGGCGTAGCACGCCGTGCCCATTTTTACAATGCTACAAAATGGACTGAAGCTCCGTAAATAACGTGAGAAATAGCTGTTCTGCTTCATCAGCATTGTTAGGCATTGAAAGATTATTATCTTCCATAACAAGAAGCAAGAGATCTGAAAATTCCTCCTGGCAACCAAATGGTGGACATTCCTTGCAGAAGTACTCCTCCGCTGTCTGCAAATCATCTTTATCCACGTAAGTTTTGTAATCTTCAGAATCTGAAAGACAATGCAATTATCGTCCTGTCACAAATTGAATTAACCAAGAAAGTAGCGATAATATTCCAAAAAAGTCAGCCTGGCTTTCAATTTTCGATGATGTTTCAATCAATATATTCCCCTCAACTGCCGCTACGTGTAAAATAGTTACGAACAAAATTAAAGTCAGCAAAACCTCCTATAAACACCAACTCACCTGTAATTTCGGGAAGAAAGAACAACATAGCTGGCTTGCCAGTTGGAGTGTCCTGATTTGGATAAGGTCTGATCCTATGTGTATTCCACAGACAAGCAACTTTATATAGCTCCCTCTGTAGAGAACTGAAGACAAGCCCTAAACGAAAATTGAATTTTCATGATTTGCTAGTATAAGATGAGACCGATAATAAACGTTATCAAGGGAACTGGAGGAAAGAATACGTCATTATTTGTTTTCTTTAGCCCAAGGCTGTTGTTTGTCATGTTAATCTAACACCCGGGGGGTACTACCAGGTAAATTGGGTGGGGGTGTGCGGCCCGCTTCCCGAAACCCTTACCCTATTTCAGACCAAAATTGATATTCCCTACCCTATTTCAGACCTGACCAAAAATTTGATACCCTATTTCAGACTTATTTCACGTACACAGTTGGCGTAAACATAATTAAAAGACAAAAAATAAGGGCTTTTGTTGATGGTCTTATCGGCTAAAGATGAAGAAGTAGCTTCTTCTAAAAAAACATACCGAATTCAAGACAAGAGCGCACAAACCATACCCTATTTCAGACCAAAATGGTCAAAACTGATACCCTATTTCAGACCAAAACGGCTAAAAAACTATACCCTTTGGGGCCGCACATACCTATATAGCCCATATAAGGGAGTACCCCCCCCCCCCTCCCCCGGGCTCTAACAATATATGTCTAGCTTGCAAGAGAAAGGAATCCTTCCCTTTAATACCTAGGGCACATTGTAGTCCAAGGAAAATATTTACTTCGCTGGTTATTTCAATCATGGGGAAAGCTAACTTATTCTCAACGCGTTATTTGCAGTACATAACGATTTTTTTAAGGCACCAGCTGTGGGAAATGTTATTATTATTATTATTCTCATTATTAAATGTTTCACAGGGTGACTGTGAATTCTTAAACATTTCTTTCAATACTCAGAATACTAAATGAATAATACTTACTGTTGTACGGGGTCGTCATCTCTTAAAACGCCGGCATCGCGTAAATCCTGGAGACGGCAATACAATAACACCTTAATATTGGAGACTGATTATAAGGATTTAATATGCGACTCCCAAACAGGATTAAAACTTTAAATTTATGAAAAGAACTATTAGTTTTTGTTGGAGATCCATTCAGTGCCATCGAGAGAGAATGTTTTCAAACCATAAAGCACGAACCTTAAAGTAATTTATCCACCAGTCTACATGGGACTTCCTCAGAAACGACCACCAAGCCTCTATTCTCTGTCAGGGAAGACATTTAGTAATTCACACATAAGAAGTTTATTCGTAAAGTCAAGCGACGAAAGTAGCGTTTCCCACCTGATTTGCTGACGACTTTCCGTAAAGGAAACTTTTATCGCCTGAAAAGTCGTCAGTAGCCTCAGAACGGAAAAACCTTTGAAGGCCAGCAACAACGACATTCTCTGTTCCGCAGTCAGCCCTTACAATAGGTGGAGCTCCTGAATACCACAAATGCATGTATATTTATATAATTGTTTAGGAATACTGAAAGGAAAATTTCAACACATTTAGGTCACATACCATTAAGTTGCTTTACGCAGTCGACGTAGTACTGGGCAATGATTGCTGGATCGTTGTTTGTACAAGTAACATCCAACCACAAGATACGACGAGAGTATCTGTAGCAACATCAACAATAAATATATCTTCAATATCTGTTATTTTGAAAGTGTGATTTAGGGTTGAGCACTTAAATATTCAGAGTCAGTCCTTGATGATTGGCAGCGTAGACACTAGAGACCACATATGTTAAAACGCTTACCCATCAATGGCACCGTTGATACAAAATCCGTAAGGTTTTAATTTGTCGTAGCCATCGATGTGCCAGAGATAATTAGGCCCCTGAGAAAAGAAAGAACGCTAGGCGTTAGCTGCTAAATTTTACGAAAGTCTATATTCCTGTTTTTCGAGTAAAGTGATGTGCCAGCTGATTCCCTATTTTTGAAATACAAAGAAATTGCCTGCTGAGCTTTTATATGAAATCGAAGGACATGTTTACGCCGGATGTTTACGTATGCTTCTCCACACGCAGAGGTCTGTTGACTGGGGTTTGAAGAGGACAGGTGTTACATTTTATCTTACCTTACAGCGGTATCTTCTCCTTTGTAATCTCCCTCTCCGTCTATTGGATACTCCCTCCGAATCTAAAACCCCTAAAACAATTCTTGTAGTTTCCCTGGTAAGATAAACGCGCGTTTAATTCACGACTTTTGAATTGAAATGTAGTGCCTTATTTAAGTCATAATTAATAAGCATTATTTATTCCATCGGGTAACGTTGTTAGTGAAATAACAATTATTGCAGTTGTCATTCAGGTTTCCTTTGTAAATTCCAAATTAAAGTTTCAGATATTGTGGAATCTCGTAACGTCTTTCTCGTTGTCTCTAATTAACCGGGCGGCTTGCATGGCGTCACTTCTTCATACACCTGTTGTCTGAAGAGATCACGTCACAAGTCGATTCTAGTATGCATAAGCTGTGTGTTCTCAGCCAGTGAGAATCAGTGTATAATACTGTAACAACGATCATATTCTAAAGGAGTGGAAGGTGGTGGGATCGTGGGGTTTCTCTTGACTAAGCGGTGATTATACGTATTTTCGTAGTACCTGCTAACAACAAGTCTGTGAACATCCCTTTGCCTCTGGTGCATTTGTCTGTAACCAACACAGCTACCACTACCGGCTAGTTCTTCCTGTGGACGCCAAGAGATGACACAGATTGTGGATCAAACCGTTGTTGCCATTGCCATGTCCCTCCCACACGTCTCATTTAATTAACTCGGCAAATCTTTGCTCACCTCCACTGTAGCGACCACTTCCTCAATGGCACTCATTTGCCGTCTTCTTCGCAGTCCCATACGCCTGATAATCCGTTTGACGTGGCGTAAGCTGAACAAGGAAAGGGGAGCCAAATATAATTTTAGCGATCTACTTAAACCTCGAGAAGACTTGTCACTCCAGAGGTAGTCATTTCTATCATAAATTATTTTTATTTCGACTTTTCGTCAATAACTGGCGTCAGTATTTCAAGTAGTTTTTTATTTTATGTACAATTGAAGTCGACATTTATTGCTGGATGCGATAGGCCTGCCGACGAAAAGTTTATATCAACTAGTACTTTGTTGATCCCAAACACGCAAGTCTTCAAAGGTTGCCTAAAACCCATAGTTTAGTAGTACTTGATGTTATTGTCTGAAGCGGAGTGAACGAGACAGTTATCACTAGGAACCATCAGCACACTTACAACCTATTACTTTATACCTAAATCAGGTCACAACACTAACCTGATTACTATTCCATGTACAAGGCACAGAAAAGCCACTATCTCTGGGTAGGTAAAGCCATGGTTGAAGTAACCCTCAATAAGATGATTTCCTAGAAATGTTCAGGAAAATTATACAACAGTATTTCACCATATGTAATCCTCAACGCAATGCGAGATGTTTAGTCAAACTCGAACAATCGAAACATGAATACGGGAAGTTTAAAGTACAGTCTAACAATATGCAACTCAAGCCAAAGTCGACTCAGTGTCAGATCATACATCCTCTTGAGTTAGAACAACTTATTCCTAATGTTGCCAGGAATGTTTCATGTCTAGCTCGACTTGTCTTCCTAACCTCGGCTTAAAGCCTCACTCAATTATACCACCCCATGAAGCCACTCCCAAAGAAGGGAGCTATGGTTCCGCTTTATTTAGCATGGCACTTTTACGCCAGATTCGGTTGCGCCGGTTCAGATTCAATTCGGCTAAGCGAACTACCGCAAGAGAATACAAACAAGCATATGTTATATAGAGGAACAACATGCACCAGTAACTGGAAAAACTTCGTCAATCATGGTCATTCATGCCTAATTATTCCTTTTAGTCCAAGGATTTTTACTACAATGCAAGTTAAATCAATGTTGGAAATTAAACAGCTCTATTTTGGTCCAGTTGCGTTATAAACGAGATTCATGACCCATCAGCAATGTAAATGTAAAGGATACGTGGTGCATGTTCCGCATTTCCTTGTAATACTGGGACACAGGGAGGCAAAACACCCTTGACCACCTCAACGTAATAAAAAAAAGAAAGAATACACCAATCGTTGCAGCAAGGCCCCCACAATACATCTTTACAGTCCAAAAATCACTCGCAGAACCCGACAGATTTTGCTCCCGCGATACTTTCGCTTTAATACCGCTGATTCAACTCGAACTCGTACTCAACAACTCGAACTCGTACTTAACAACTCGAACTCGTATTTAGCAACTCGAACTCGTACTTCACAACTCGAACTCGTACTCAGCAACTCGAACTTGTACTTAACAACTCGAACTCGTACTTAACAACTCGAACTCGTATTTAACAACTCGAACTCGTACTTAACAACTCGAACTCATACTTAACAACTCGAACTCGTACTCAACAACTCGAACTCGTACTCAGCAACTCGAACTCGTACTTATAACAACTCGAACTCGTATTTAACAACTCGAACTCGTATTTAGCAACTCGAACTCGTACTTAACAACTCGAACTCACAAGAATTTTATAGATGTCCCTTCAAAGCTTCCGTCCTGTGGGTTTTGTTTTCCAAAACAAACATTCAAACAGCTGTAAAAAATGGAACCAGTTACGGCCTTACAGAAGGAATCTCTTATCCTTGTGCTTGGCAGCCGGGGTTTTTGTTTCATGTCAAGTTCATTTTGCCTCATCGTATGAAGTGCGCTAATCCGTATTTTTTGAATCCGGGGGACGCGGAAAAAAACAACTTATGAGCACAGACGAGCAGAGATTAGAATTGTTTGAACAAGTGTTTCCTCCGTTGTTTCCTTACTTAGATGTGAGCTAAAGTAGCTTATTATAGGAAATAAACGATGCACGTTGTCAACGAGATGAAAATTTACGTTATACAAAATTAACGCGTATTTTCCAAAAGTTAGGTTTACATACATCAAATTAACACGAAATTTTCTAAAACAATGTGCGCCTAAAGAAATAAACTTTATTTTATGCGAATTTGCTGCAATACAAACGTCTCGACATACATATTTAAAGGAAAAAACAGCAGCATTCCCAAAGCTCGAAGATAGGAGTAGATATGGCACATCCTACGTAGAGAACCTTCGGATGACAAGAGAATCGCACTGAGTTGGTCTGCACCAGAAAAAAGTAGCAGGGACAGACCAAAGGATACGTGGCGTAGGATGGTAGAAAAAGAGAGGACTCAAAATGGGTGGAGAAGCTGGGCTGATATCCAACTAGCCAAAAGCAGGACAGAATCAATGGAGATCTTTTTTTCGCCCCCTATGCGCCACTGGGCGCGGAAAGGACTAACGATGATGATTTCCAGTCACTGTTAGCTCATTGATATCACTGTCAATACGAAGACCAGTAGGAAGACATTTTGAACTCAATTCTTAAGAAGAACTGTCAGATAGTGAATCCGAGGCGTTGATAGAGGAGCAATGAGCAGACGAGGTTTTGTGATTGAAATAAAGGTGCTGTAAGACAACAATGATTTAAAATAGTGTGATTTAAATTAACATCGACGTAAATTAAGATTAACATGACTTTTTTTAAAATCGCGTTAATAAAGTGCATCGTTAATTTCCTATAATAATAAGGTAGGTTTCACGTCTACGCTTCATATTGTTATTCATATTACCTGTAGGCATTTTCTATAGAGACCAGCTGTGATTTAAATTACCATCGACGTAAATTAAGATTAACATGACTTTTTTTAAAATCAAGTTAATAAAGTGCCCCGTTAATTTCCTATAAGGTAGGTTACACGTCTAGGCTTCATATTGTTATTCATATTACCTGTAGGCATTTTCGATAGAGACCAGCTGCTCTGCCATCTCCTTGCACACTTCTTCTCTTATCTTTACTTCTAACGACTGCATCTTTCTTTTCTCTTCGATCAACTTTTCTTGTAGGACTTTGACCAAATCGACAAGTTGCTATTAAAAAAAGTAGGTCCAAATTAGCCGAGAACAGGAAAATGAAACGAACTTTTCGAAGGATATTAAGGGAGTCGCAAATGGTCCAAGTTGTGCAGAAATCCTTTGAAGCAACGGATGTTACTTAACAATTGATTCATGCGTCAGCGTGCGCTCGTCGAGATGAAGCACGCGGGAAGTTTGGAGAGCACGAAAAAAGCGTAAGAGTTTCTTGAGGCGTAGCGGAGAACAACTCTAGCTTCTTGAGTGTTCTCCAAACTTCCCAAGTGCTTCATATCTCGATGAATGCGCAGCTGACGCATGAACCAATTGTTTTATAACATTTCCCTCTGCTACGTCATCAGGGTGCACAATAGGAAGCAGGCTCGCGCAATTGAATTTGACTACGCGAATTTGCCAGCGATGTTACAAGATACCTTGAAACATGTCAAACAGTGCATTAGGCCGTTTTGGATGTGGTCATGGATCAAAGTCTTAAACGTGAAAGGATGAAAGTTGACAGGTTTGAAACTCGCATAATGAAGTAAGGAAGCTAAGATGTTCAGCATGACTTCAGAGCGGGAGAAAGAAAAATCTGATTCAGCCCCCACAAGAATCTAACCCACGCCCCTGCATACAGCGACCAGATGCTCTTTAGCCAATGCCCTTTTGGGGGTCACACCAAGCCTGTCCACTCACTTCCACGAGCTAGTAATTACGTTACTCGCGAGCTCCACGCTGCATGGGTCAGTAATGTTCTGATAATCAGTCTCAGTCACACGTGGCCAATGTTTTTGGAATTGGAATGGAGTGTTCAAATTTACGAATAAGTTTTGAACCTTGCCAGCGATATTCCAGTATTCTAATTCCTGTGGAAATTTACCAGTTATCCACGATAGAAAGCTGTGAAATCAAGTCACGCACCTGTTGATAGACACTAGCTTCATCTCTCCCATCCTCTGGCACTTCAACTTCTTCATCCTCAATTTCTTCCTCCAACACCGTACCATCAGCCGTAGGGGCCGGAGTGTGCAGTGCTCCATTGGCCCAAGGTACAGACGGCCTGGCTCCTTTAGAACTAGGGGTAGGGGCCAAGGTGCGGGGCTTCTTCGCAGGCGGAGGGATGTCCACTGGCTTAGTAACTCTAGTCGTGACCTGTCATTGAAGAAAGGACGAATG
This sequence comes from Pachyseris speciosa, assembly GCA_016490735.1. Lineage (NCBI taxonomy): Eukaryota > Metazoa > Cnidaria > Anthozoa > Scleractinia > Pachyseridae > Pachyseris > Pachyseris speciosa. Next base: position 847,990 of record JAEMWC010000296.1, read on the forward strand.
AGAGAAGACACCTTGACGAGCAAGTCGCCGAACCACTCGCAATGAAGGCGACAAAAACAGTACTACAAAGTAACGCAAATTCAACCGCCTCCCACGAGCACTGTTTTGGGTGTTTTGAAATCCTGTTTGCTTTCGTAAATACCTACTAGTAGTCATAGTCCAAATCTTTTTTGTTTCCGTAGCCAAGAAGGAAGTTAGGCCCGGTTCAAACGTCGAACTTCACATGTGCGGAATCTAATGTACACACGTATGAATCAATTCCAAAAGTTCCCATCCCCCCCCCTTTTTTTTTTTCCCCGGGCACACATCCGGGTATTTGACTTTTTTGAAAAATTTTGATCAAATGGCCTGCTGTGTTTCCATTTTAGACGATCAAATGCCCCACTGTCAGGGCCTAAAAAATGACAAATCAGGTGTAAATCTATAGCAAATCACTCGTTGCATGAAGCATTTTGGCACGCTCCCCGCTCATAATGAATATTTTATTCTTAAATGGCTTACCTTTTTGAAACCAAATCCGAAAAATTGTGCGCCAAAACCCTTTTCCGATCTCTTTTGTCGGCACTCCACACTTTGAATAATGGCATATCAACTGTATATTTAGTAAACAACGGAAAACCTACGCGGAATCTTGAAGCAAAGAGAGCGAAGGGGCTCCCGAAACCCTTTAGCTGGCGACCGCCGACCAATGTTTAGCCGATAGTCAAATGCCCCACCGTGCGGGACAAATTTCGGATCAAATACCTGGGGTATGTCTGGGGGGTGGGTGGGCGCTTTTGGAATTGACTGATACATGACGCAAATGGAAAAAATCTACTGTTTTCGCTCATTTGCATTAGATTCGGCACATGTCAAGTTTGACGTTTGAACCGAGCCTAACAAGTACAAGGTACAGTGTAGAGATAGTGGTAGTAGTAGCAGAGGTAGTGGAAATTGAGTACTAAAGTGATGACGTCATAAAAACTAAATTTCTGAAATTATGGGATTTGTTCGGATATTCAGAAATAACATGATCAAAAAGACCTACTTGCCAAAAATCAGCGTTTTCTTACAGTTTGAGAGCGAGATATTAGCACCGTTATGCTCTGCTGACTCCATACAAATCCTTCTAAATTTGACTCAGTTCCTAACGTTAAGAACCGAGTCAAATTTAGAAGGATTTGTATGGAGTCAGCAGAGCATAACGGTGCTAATATCTCATAGCCAATTTGCCTTTAAATGCTGATTTTTGGCAAGTTAGCATCTTTCATCTTGCTCTTTCTGAAAATCTCAACAAATCCCATAATTTCAAAAATTCTAATATTTGTGACGTCACACTTTAGTACTCTATGATGGCTAAATGTTAGAAACTCAAAGTGGTAGTAGTATTAGTAGTGGTGGTGGTTGCGGTTGTAGTGGTAATGATAGTTGAAGTTTACCGTAAATGCTCCATTAAGCCCCCCTCCCCCCGTCTAATAACCCTCCTGTATGGAAGTCGGTTTTTGTCATAAGCTCCCCTCTCCTACAACTTCCCCCACCCCCGCCCCCTCCAATTTGCCACATGAGATTTTGTAATTAGTCCCTTTTATTCCCAATTATGAAATCCACCAACCTCGTTCCCAGGGTCTCTCTCTCTGCCTCCCTTGTCGTTAAGGAGAAAGACCCTGGTTGCGGCTGGTCACGTGGCCTAAGATGACAATCTTCACCACACCAGGGGTAGTAAGTTTTGTCATGGTGATACTTAATTGCACTGTCACCCCTCCCTTACAAATGAATTTAAACCGCTCCCAGATGTTGGGAGCCACGTGACCAGTCGCAACCAGGGTCTTTCTCCTCAACGACAAGGGAGGCAGAGAGAGGGACCCTGAGAACAAGGTTGGAAATCCACTTCATGCAACCCAAGTGGTTTGTTTTCAAACAAATATACACTCAAATACATAATAATGTTGGCTTCTGTTTAATAAACAATCCGTTCCAAGTTGTATTTGTTTGAGTTTTACACAAAAACTGTTTTAAGAAGAAAATGATGTTTTAAGATTTGAAGTAAACCCCCCTCTCTAATAAGCCCCCATTAATAAGGGGTGGGGACTTTAAAGAGCTTTTACGGTAAGCATCAGTAGCAGTCCTGTTACCTTCTTAGCAATAGCTGAAAACTTCATGACATGGAAAGTTTCATCAAACATGGACGCACACATGTTTACATTGACAATCATAGAGGCGCGCCCTTTGCCGCAGAAAAATCCTTGGAACAACCGCGTCAGCTTGCTCTCACGAAATGGGATTATAAGCGGTTGGCTTCTGCAAGGAAAAGTTTGTTGAGATTTTGTTAACATCTTTACACGTGCAGTGGCGACAAAATGAGTGTTGCTAATGATAATGGTTTGCGTGTAGGTGTAATGCACGTCATCGGCTTCCCTTGGGGTCGACCCCCAATCCAACCAGGGAGATGTACACTGTGGGTGGATACACTGGAGATGGATGGAATTCTTTGCCCGAGGGTGGGGGGAAATCCCGACATTGTTTTACGATCAAAGATTAGGGGGTGAGGGAATTCACAAGCTTGCAAAGGATGTCAGGGGGATTTTCCGCTGGAAGAACCTCACCCAGGGGACTTTGCCTTGTAAGATTCCCCAACCCCTGGGAGATTCATCAAGTTTGCTTGACTGATTTTACAATTCCCCTGGTTAACCCAGGGGTCAACTCCACAGGGAGGCCGATGACAGTACAAAATCTAGATAATTATGGAAAGAAAGCATCTTGGGATCAACTTTTTGCACCTTTGCTTTTTTCTAATTTTTGACAGAAGGGGTGTTTTACATGCTTGGCTGCATTAATGCTGGGGATAAAAATACTCACATCAGCATCTTGGAGGAGCAGCATGTGCTTAAAAAGATCCTACTATGAACGCCTATGAGCTACAATTTGTAAATGAGCACTTACGGATTTCTCTGGTTATAGCGCAGATACTCTAGGCATTTCCCCAGGGTCATTAATGAAGTGTTAATGTTCCCAGCTTCTTTCAGTCTATCTCCTTTGCTGTGTGTTTTAGAATATCGCTCTGAACCTGCAAGATCTACGAAAGAAATTCTGCAAAGAAAAGTAACTTAAATTAATCAGTTCTCTTGAATAGTAAGACCCCGTACAGTGTACTGTAAGTTTCCATAAACTGAACTTTAGTTGAATGCCCCAGAAGTTGACATTTGGACGGGTACAGGTATCCGCTTACAGGGGGTTAAATACATGTGAATATAGAGTTTCAGTCGAGAAATTGCCGGGGACCATGGCTTATTGCAGTCCACCTGTAAGAGGTGTTCGCTTAAGGGAGGTGTCCACATGAGGAGATTCAACTGTACATGTATAATACATTGAATAGTTTTAACAATTATTAGTTTAAAACACTCGTGTCCTAAATCAATGAACTCACAGCAAAGGTTGGCGTAGTGAGAGTTAGGAGGAGGGAATCACAAGACTTCACAACAAGCAACTAGTCTCTTATTGATACTGCTTTCCTACCTGCTGACTCGAGCCACATGGGGGTCATCAACATCCACAACTCGTAAAACTTTGACGCTGAAAATGCAGTGACTGAAAAATAGAGAAAACATTCATAAGTTGTTAACTAGTACAGCAACGATATCAGTTCAGGATAGGTTGCAAATCTGAGACGTGAAACTTAACGTGATCCTCTCTTGACACACATACATACATTTACATTATACCGGTAGTTTATTTACCCTCAGATTTTAGAGTAGCTTGTACAGCTAATATCCCCGAACATTTACCAACCCAACCATCAGATGAGAGATACATGTAGACCACCAAACTGGAAACTACGTGCCCTACTCTTTTCGAACAGTGTGTGGATTCTTTAATGTCCCACAGAATCAATCAATCAAGAATAAACCCTGCTCCCACATGCTTTGCACCCCAATATTCCTATTCCATTCCCAAACCCCTCTTTCACGGTCCTCAAATTTGGAATTCTCTCCCTACTTCAATTACCTGCTCAGAAAATTTCCTTACCTTTATGCTTTAACAAAAAGATATTAGACTTTTTAGTTAAACAATCTTGAATCTATCATGCTGCACTCACAGAGCACCAAATTTTGAAACATTGTCATTTGAGGTGGCTGCTAACATAAGCCTTCTGGTTTCCTGAGGTCTCCTCACCACTAACTTAGGTGTAATACTTGTAAATAATAATTATTTACTAAGATGGTAAATAAATAAATAAATTCCAGTTGCACTTGAAACATTAGATCAAAGGTCATAGAGCGAGGTTTGAGAGTACAGCCGGGTACTCATGCTCCTGATTAGCATTTACTGACAACTAGTATTTACATGTACCTGCGACTGGAATGCTGGTTCAATTTGGTTGATGCTATCCTTTGGTTCTTTTGACCAATCTTAAGAATCTAATTAAGGAAAGGCAACATTAAATAAATTACATTTTTTGAAAACTAATTTTTAGACACCATAGCTGAAAAAGTGACTTGTAGATCTTTAGAAACTGCACGACCAGTATTGTATCACCCTAAAAAATAATCAGCACCATTCAGTGGGTTTTTCTGGTTTGAAGATCCCCTCGAAATTCCAATTACTTCTTTCATACCCCACCCCCTCCTAAAAAGAGCATTTTCCAATTCCAGTCCTTCTGAGAATTACATTCTAATGTTCCTGGAGGTGAACAACATTATTTCTGAAATGCTGGCAACTGCACAAATTGAAGATCCGAGATGTTTTGCTGTGGGGATTGCTGTACCAAGCAGGTACAAAGGCCTTTTTTGGTGTGAAACAAGACAGTGTTTTTTGGACTTTTGGAGGCAGATACAGATGTAAAAATTTATATATTAATAATACTTTATTATAGATTTTTATTTTGTCTTCCCGTGAATTGTCAAGAAAGGCTGTCACATAAGCACTCTGGAGCTTGCTCCTTTATTTATTTAGTTTAATACATGCATTTATTGGACTTGTTTTGGGTTGCATTCTGTGCATCAGACATTTTTGGGGAATAAGCTATATCTTAGTTGCACTCTTTGGAGATCTCACAATTTGGTCTCATTTGTGTCTGCGGTCACTGACATCACTGAGTACCCCTAGTTGTAATGTTTGTAAAAAGAACAGCAGACCCAATATAGCCACAGCAGATATTTAATCAGAGCCTAGCCTCCCAAAAAACCTTTAAACTAGCAAGTTTTAAAAAAGCCTGAATCTATGGCAAGATATTACAACCTCATTTGGTCCCACAGGAAATAAGAACATATTTATTTAAAGGTGATGTGCATAATTTACCTTATAAGCTTCATCAGCATTTGAGACATAAATTTCCCGTAATCCTGAAATTAAACAGTCTAGAATCAGTAACAAGGTATTGAAATTCACATGACAAAGGAAACTGGAATCTTCTATCATGGAAAGTTTGTTTGCATTTTTATTACACAAGAAACTGATTCCCCAGTTTAAGAGCTTGAGCACAAATGGCACACAGTGTTGACATTCATGCATGCAGTTCATTCACCAACTGTAAGGACACTTTAATTTCCTAGAGTATTTGGTTTGCTTGAGTTGGTTCACTTTTTTCAGACCAAAGTCGGAAGCTAACTTGGATAAAAAAAGGAAAGAAAATACAGAAATGCACTTTTAACATATGATAACTATAGTCTACATGCATGCACCAAATTTAACAGCTGTTTTGGCAAAATATGAAATTTTAAGGTTACAGCTGCATAGTTGTAATTAAATCTTCAATACTTCACTTTTCTACCAAGCAGTTTAAATAGTGCCTTGTGACAATATCAGGTCACCTTGACCGCTCCACATCAGATTGCTCTGCAAGGAGCCATCTAATGTGGAGAGGAATGGCTATAAACTGGGGTGATTACACTAAAGAAGAATGAGTTATTGTGACTGCAGATCCTGACTAAAATGAATCATTGATTATTTTATAGATTGAATCAGTTGAAAGTAATCATCACCTTTTATGTATGGATTCCCATTGGAATCATCACCAAGCCTGAGCGTTGTCCTCTTTTTGCCTTTCCCTGTTGGACAAGGTTCCAGGAGGTCATGGATTGTTTCATTGTAGATTTCAGCAAAGGAAACCCAAACAGAGAATTTAACAGGGCCCTGGGCCTCAACATCGATTGTGGTGTCATCTACTATCCTGGAGACATTTTCCTCTGCATCCACTGAGGGAAATTCTACAATCATAGGCAAGATGAGGACACACACACAGTTAGTAGTTAAAATACAGATAATTTAATTTCTCAGAATACCTACTTTACAGGCAAATATCACAGGTACAGAAAATGTGAAATGTCCAATCATAAAGCATAACAGCCACAGTGTATGGGAAGAATTGCTTGATTTTTGACCGGCTACTTTCTCTGAGAAAGCATCTTGAGTTCTCAAAATCTTAATGACAGCCCTGGAAACCCCTGCATGGTGGGAAATCCTTCGATAACAAGGACTGTAACCACCTTTTATAAGCCCGCGAGAATGAGCATCCCCATAAACCCATGTTTTCACTGAAACTGCTGATCACTGAATCTGGTGTAGGTCATCATTATCTAAGGTCTTCCTGGACGGTGTACATTGATCAAGATAAATCAAATGGTCACCTTGTTCATGATCTCCATCTTGACTTTTGATGGTGTTATGAAGAGCTGATTCATCACCACAGCTGACCTTGGACACATCAGCAGTCAAATCTTGGTCCAGTTTGAGAAGAGCATTGACGTCAAATGCCTGCAGGTAAAGAGAATATAATGCCATTAATGTTATAACTGGGCTGCCAGGCCATATAAGGGCTGTCATGACTGTTTTAAAAGTCCTTTTTTTTCTTTCAAATGGTTTTGTCTACAATTAATTTTCATGTAAAACAAGTCACTCATTAGAATGGAAAAAATTCCCTGACATTTCCCTTACTTTTCACTGACCACAAACTAAGTTTGAACAATGAAGCCACTTGTAGAAATTTTTTGTACGGTCGAACCTCGATTATCCGGACTCGTGGGGACTGAGCTGAACAGTCTGGATAATCGAGAGTCCGGATAATCAAAATATGAATATTAATGAGTCAAAAATAAAACTGAATGACTGAACAGGTGGAGTGTGACATTTCACTTAGAAACAAAGAATACCTGAGCAAATCAGAGCTCAGTAAAATGCATCGCAGTAGTATGGTGCGCGTGAGCTCAAAACACCCGCAGATTTTGTGTTTTGAAGCAAAACAAATTCAGTTTGAACTGGAGTTTCATTACTTAATTTCAAGGGAAAAAGTTTTGCCGTGGATCTTAAATACAATGTATGGCTAATTAATATTCATGAAAAACTGGGACTAGCTAAGCCAGTCCGGGTTAATCAAAAAATCTGGATAATCGAGGTCCAACTGTAATGACATTACGGTCATTTACAAACAGGGAAACTCCTTTTCAAACCTCCTTTCTAGCTAAAAGTAAAATTCCCAGACTTTTTACTGACTTTCAGGTAGGATTTAGAATTCCCCTACTTGAAACACAATTCCCTGACTTTTCCTGACCTTGAAAAATAAATCTGTTTTTCCCCGACTATGGATACTCTGAGCAAGAATTTACTACAAAAAAATTGCCCAAGGCCATTAATATGTGTTATTATCAGGTTATAAAATAACAAGCATCAAGACACTTGAACACTCATTTGTTTCGAAACTACAAGTGTAGCACAACTTTTACACTCACATCTTTGTCTAGAGATGAAAGTAAAGTACTCTTGTAATTATTCTCCCTATGCTGGTCTTCATCTGTGAGTCTTATGACATCTGTGCAGAATCGTGGCTTTAGATTCACCTTGGAGTAATGCTTTCCCTCGATGCTGTTAAACAACACGTCCAGAGTCCTCGGCAGAATACCACCATCTTTTGGGGTACCCTGGATTGTGTACAGTACCGCCCAAAAGTAAGTTGCCACCCTCGCGCGCGACGCGAATCGCGTCGCGCGCTTCGCGATTCGCGTCGCGCGCTACGTGATTCGCGTCGCGCGCTACGCGAATCGCGTCGCGCGCGATGTTGAAGAAACTGTAAGTAAATTGGCTTGAAGCTCTCGCGCGATTTAAGATGCCCATTGTAAAGTAAGAATAGCCGATTTCAATAGTCGATTTCCAGTGTTCGCAAAAGACCGCTAAGAAGAAATGAATATGTGTGATCGATCGATCGCCGGAGAACGGCAGCGCGTGCTAAGCTTCAAAATTTTGTGTCAAACGTTTTTGCGGCGAAACTTGGCTAGGTTGAGATCGACATGATCAACTTAAGAAAACTATATACACAGTATGATGCAGATGAACGTGGTTTTCCGTTTTCGGTCTTTCGAAGTGGAGACATACTGCACAGAGGAATTCTACCGCAGTGAGCGCGGCTACTATCTAATTAATTCGCTTCCCTCGAATTCAAGCTTCTTCCTAAACTGAACATCAACCCGCCGATAATTTCGGCTCGTTCGTGACTGATGCTTAACTTTTGTTAAAGCTTTCTATTCATTTGATTCTTGACAACTTCAGTTAGCCGTTTGAAAATCGAAAATGTTTACACACTTGGGATGTTTCTTTTCGTATGGTAGTTTCGACGGAGCGAAACACGTAAAATTGTTTTGCGAGTGTCTTCATCGAGGGTACTCTAAGTTTAATGCGGACTATTACCAAACGCAAATAGGTATATGGTAATATTCGTTTATGTACCTCAAAAAAGCTCAAAACATAGAGTTGGGACAGCGATTTAGGGGTAAACGAGCTGGGAGATAAGCTGTTCGTTCTTTTCGATTGATCGATAGACCGCACGTGTGACGCTTCCTTCAGCAACTCTTTACGCGGACAAACTCTACTGTAGCGCAACTTTACAAAGATATGCCCAGGAAAATGTTTTTAGGTCTTTCGAAGTAGAAAACATACGATTGAGTGCCTGCGTGTTGAATAACAAACTTCGCCTTGCCAGATCTACATGATAAGATCGAGCCATGAGATAAGCTTATCGTTCTCTTCATCGATCAATCAACCAAAGTAAGCTCAGCACGTGCAAGGCTTCCGAACTACCGTCCTCTTCAGCAAATCTTTTTACGCGGACACACTCTCCTGGAGCACAACCTTACAAAGATGCGCCCAGGAAAATGTTTTTCGGTCTTGCAAACTAGAAAATATACGATTGAGTGCCGGCGTGTCGAATAAACATTTCACATACGCTTCTGAAGTCTTAATTAACGACTCAAACTTCATCAGCCAGATGAACTTCCAATTTCTACATGATGAGATTAATCGTTCAAAAAGAAGGAATTGAAATAAAGTCCGTTCTGCTTCGGGTTTTCCACGGCTTCTCAAGCGAGTAATGATTATTAAACGAGTTTTGTGCCATGTTTACTGAGTGGAAGGTTTCAGGTTACACAGCCAGTAGCTTTTGCGGTTTTATGCAAATTTTAGCCTGCATCGCTTTGTGATCTGAAAGCAAAATACAGCAAACAGTTGCCAATGGCCATTTGCTTGTGGCGAACTAGCACTTTATTTTCCTAACGAATTCAGAAAACACGACCATATATCGTATTGACGACAGAACCGATAAGAGTTGTCATTTCAGCGCTAGCGGGAGCAAGGAACACCCGAGGAACAGTAACCATTCGCAATCGATCTTCGTCGGTTTGTTTACAAGAGAACTGCGCCATTTCAATTCGTAATGAACTCCATGATGCTGTCTGTATTTGTATAGAAGGGAACGACATGTATTCGATTGAAACAATAGCTGCATTCGTAAAGCGCTACGCGAAATTAATTGATTTCGCGTTGTAAAATCATCCGAAATTTATGCCAAAAATTTTCGCTTCAGTGAGTCTCGCGCTACGCGAATCGCGTAGCGCGCGACATGATTCGCGTAGCGCGCGACGCGAATCGCGTCGCGCAGGAAACGCGACGCGACTGGCAACTTACTTTTGGGCGGTACTGTAGGTCTGAAATATACAGGCAAGATAATCTTTAGCTTTCAGGAGGCGCACCAGCACTTTAATAGTGACACCCAACTTTCTGATGGAAAATATTAAACCAGGGCATTACTGATCGAACTGTTCGGTAATCAAACTTAATTGAACCTAATCAAACTTAATTGAATGATTGGGTTTGATTAAGTTCAGTAATAGAACAAAATCAAACTCTCGCAAACATTTTGGGGAATCCAATGCAATCGAACATTCGATTGTTTTTAGGGAGAATTTCAGATATTTTGATTTTGTTTGATTGAGTCCAATTCAATCGAACTCTCACAAAAATTTTTGGGCTCGATTTTGTTTGATTTCCGAACTAACCGAACCCAATTGTTCGATTAAGTTCTATTAGGTTTGCTTGAGCTTGATTACTGTATTGTTCAATTAGTAACGTCCTGCTTAAACGTATACCTAATGTATCAGTCAATTCCCAAAGCGCCCATCCCCCCCCGCCCCCCGGACATACCCCGGGTATTTCATCCGAAATTTGTCTCACACGGTCACATTTGACTTTCAGCTAAACATTGGTTGGCAGTTGCCAGCTAAAGGGTTTTGCGAAGTTTTCACGCTCAAATATTCATTCATTCATTCACCATGGGAGCCACTTCGCTCCCTTCACTTCAAGATTCCGTGTAGGTTTTGCATTGTTTACTAAATATACAGTTGATATGCCCTTATTCAAAGTTTGGAGTGCCAACAAAAGAGATCGGAAAAGAGTTTCGGTGCACAATTTTTCGGATTTGGTTTGAAAAAGGTAAGTGATTTTAGAATAAAATATTCATTATGAGTGGGGAGCGTGCCAAAATGCTTTAACATGCAACAAGTGATTTGCTATAGATTTACACTTGATTTGCCCTTTTTGAGGCCCTGACAGTGGGGCATTTTATTGTTAAAACTGGAAACACAGCAGGGCATTTGATCAAAAGTTTTCAAAAAAGTCAAATGCCCGGGTGTTTGCCTTTTGGAATTGACTGATACATAACACTTAATCTATTAAAGTTAGTACCGGTAAACACATGTAGTTGGTCAAAGGGAAAAATCTCATATGATTTTGTGGTTTGAGTCAGTAATATCCTGTGAATTGCAAAATGTGGCATCTCCATCTTTTATTGACCAATTTGACAGTTAAGTTAGGAGACAGTTAAGAACATTTCAGTGATAGCTATAGGTTTTTTAGTTAGTATCATACTTTGTAGAACATTCATCAGGGCATTTAATAGATCGTGTATGCCCTACAAGGAACACTTATACACTTGTGCTTAAGAATGGTTATACCTTAATCTGACATTTACTATATGGTTCAACGGCTTATATTTTTCCTGCTTAAGAGTTATACTGAACTACTGAGCTTCGTAAGATATAAGCCTTTTGAGGTTAAGATTCTTACCTTTCCTGAATTTGTAACTCCATAAGTAAACACAAGACAATTTTGCCCGTGAATAAAGTCGGCCACCAAAGGCAATGTTGTTTCATCAAAGAACTTCTTTTGTGAAGTTGTTTTATCAAACACGTTGGAGAACGAAAATCGATGCGAAATCTCGCCGCCAGCGCGAGTACTGTTTTTGAATGCAAATGATTCCTTCGGTGCATTCAACAACACAGCGCTGGGGCCTTCCTTTCCAAGGCATTGTTGATCTTCATTTGCTTCGATCTCTTCATTACTGAAAGGGCGAACACGCAAGTAAACTTTCATGTACTCTCGCCCAGAGCTCGAGCTGTCTGAAGATGTCTTCTGTTTGGCGGGAACGTCAAATTCGTCGAAGAGATTTTTGCGAATATCGGCAACGTTGTCAGAGTCAATCAGATCGTCGATTTCACACTCCTCCGGTTCTTCTTCGCCATCCGAAATACAGTTATGTTGTTGCTTAGACATCCTTGGACACCGTAAGAGATAACAATGCCGGGTACTGGACTCTAGACAAGACAACAATTATGAAAAAGTACCAAAAGCTTCGGACATCAAAACACAGTAAAGAACGAAGACAGATTTTTGAACTTGCCTCTCGTTGATTGCACTTCGTTCTGATTGGTTCATTTGGGATCACCGCTGCTCCAATTGAGCCTGCGGGCGGGGCAAGTTTGAACGCATTCTAAACAGATGCAGCACATGACGTCATCAAAAACAGTAAACAGACTTTATCCTCATCACGTAAAAGACATATTGGAAATGTATCTGCTCCATGTTTTCAGCTCGGTAGCGTGCTTTGTTTTTAAAATAGAGCAGTTTCAATTTGATAGTTCTTCACAGTGCATATCACGTACATGAAAACATCGATTCACCGTGTGTTTTGAGGTTTTAAAAGCCAACATGACAAGAGAACCGTCTATGTGAAAGTTTGCAGGCACAACAGAGCGAAGAAAGCCTTTGAGATAGTTAAAGTAAGTTCCAGATGTTTTTCACTCGTTTCGGCCGCCATGTTGGAGCTCATCAAGATGGGCTCCATCATGGCGTTTCCATACTAAACCCAATAACTTTGAATGGTACATTTTGACGAATAACTCGAGTACGGGACATCGCACAGCTCTGAAGCTTGGGAATGTTGTTTATTTATTACTTTTCTACAATACCGGTATCTCAATTTCTTGACTTTATCTATTGAATGGTTGACGATTTTACTTTTTTACTTGCGTGACGTGCGCATGACTGAAAACCAAGAATAGGAGATGGCTAAAATCAGGCGTTCTCTCTTTTTCTTTTCCCCTTCCACCATGCTCCCCTTCCCCCGACCCCAAGTAAGGAACGCCTGATTGCAGGTTAGGAGATGGTCGGCATGTTTTTTTTTAGAAATTTACTTTTTTATACGACATCATGCTACTCTTCTGGCTCTGTTACACTAAGAAAATAACATGAGACGACAAGGTTGAAGTATTTGTTAACTTGCAATAAATATAGGGCCGGTAACATTACAGCGTATTGGACGAAGAAAATTCATGTTACCCACATTTATTGTATAGTTTTTAGGAAGGTCTGAGGTTTCCAGATTTTTTTTTTTCAGGGGTGGGGAGGGGGGCGAGGGGGCTCTGAGTTTTCTGGGTCTTGAGACCCTGTTAGGGTAAATTCCGACAGGCGACATGGCTCTGAAACGGACACATGAAGGAAATGAAATGACGACGAACGACAAGACCGCTTCCGTGAAATGGCGACAGCGACAAAAACAAAAGCAAAATGGACAGCGACATTGGCGATTTTAAATAAGACAGCGACTTGTACGCATTCAGGCTGAGGAGAGTGTCGAGAATAAGTTTGCATTTTCAAAGAGTTAATCGTTCTGTCAGTCTTCTGTGTAGAAACACACTGAGTTACGACCCCTGAATTTGTTGGAGAAACGACCTCAGAAACATTCCAAACTTTCCGAAATTGCGACACCGACATCCGTCAGTGCCACTGCATGAAATTCCGACAGCGACATCACGGTAGCCCTCCCGAAATTGCGACATGCATGTAAAGGTTTGAAATTCAAATGGGGGACGTAAAGACACCCCCCCAACAGGACGTCGGTCTTGTGCTCTAATCAAAAGAGCTGATCAATAATACCATGCCGGACGACGAGGTTCAAGTGCTTGTTACCTTGCTAGTAATATAGGGTGTAACCAGTTTCAGCGTATTAGACGACGAAAATTCATTTTACTTATGTTTATTTTACTTTTCAAATTGTATAGTTATGAGGGAGTCTGAGTTTTCCAGATTTGTTTTTTTTTGGGGGGGGGGGGGGGGGAGGGAGTGGGTCTGAGTTTTCTAGACACCCGCTTTCATCCTCGCTCAAGGAACCTTATTCCACTATAGGGAGGGAAAAGGCAAACATCTTTGGTGAACACTAAAACACGGTCGAGCGCAGAATTTACACGGAGGACGGTGAAGATAGACAGATAGCTAGATAGACAGACAGACAGACAGACAGATAGATAGATAGGCAGACAGATAGATAAACAGACAGACAGACAGATAGACAGACAGACAGACAGACAGATAGATAGATAGATAGATAGATAGATAGATAGATAGATAGATAGATAGATAGATAGATAGATAGATAGATACCGGTAGTTTATTAAAACATCTTTGGCAGCCGGAAGGCTGGATTACAGATTAAAGCCTAGAGACCGCCTTTTTTTTACTATTTCATTAACATGTGCATTCCATTTAAGATCGTTCGAAATGGTTAGGCCAAGTAACTTGGCATATGTAACTACTTCGATACTCTCTCTTATCGTTAATAACAAGAGGTGGGAAAGCGCGGTCGCAAGTCTGAGAAACATTTTTTGTAACTCTTTGCACTTATTTTCATTAAGCTGGAAATGATCTGCCTGAGTTTCCCGAACTAGTTTATTAACAGCAACTTGGATGTTACTAGCGTCATTCTTGTGGACTATTTCAGAAATCGTGGTATCGTCCACAAAAACAGCATAAAATTAAAGCTGCCAGACGCTGTTTACTGATTCAAACTTTCCTGTCACCCTCTCTTCCTTAGTCCACTACTCCTTTCACCATAATTCTGGTTGTTAGAAGCCAGCAGCTAACTGAGATATTTCGTTGCAAGTACTGGTTCCAGGGATGGAACCAGTTCTTGTATACGAAAGGTGCTAGGTTGTTGCACTGGCCGGCATGGGCCACGAGGAATTTGAAACGCGTGATCTAGTTCCTCTGAGATACTTGTTGACTGAGAGTTTGTTGGAGGATTGGATTGTGCAACAGATACCGGAGGCATGTGCAGATTGCCACAACTATCCCAACAACCTCCTGAATGTCGATGTTCCTTTCCGCGCCATCATGGAAAGCAAATAAATAAGTTTTCCCGCCGTAAAACACTGAAAGGCAGGGACCGCGCACGGGGAGGGGCTGGGGGGTCTTTACCCCTCCCACTTTTCAACAGTAAAAAGCAAGTAATGCTAAAAAAAAAAGTCGAAGTTACTTTTCTATTTAACGTTTGACCGAAAACCGTTCTTGTTTTAAAGGAGCACTGTCACCGGGATTTTTGCTGTTTTTGGTTCAATTGTGCCAAAATTACTGCCTTTTGACTGCGGTTATCGTGCAAAAAATGATCCTACAGAATCAGCAAGATGAATTCCAATGAAATTTTAGCAGGGAGAGCTAACCATAATAATTTTTTGGTGTTTTTTCAATACATAGCTTGAAATTTTGAAAAACTGGCAAGTTTTTTCAAATTTCAATCCATTTCCATCCTCGTCATCTTTGATGAAATACAGGAGTTTATTGTGTCAATGCAGTACTACAGTCTTTGGCAGCAAAACTAGACCATTATTTAAAGGTTTCCACTGATGCATTGGCAGTTTTAAGCTTTTAAAGTGATGGTACAATAGCGTGACACTGCACCTTTAAAACACCGCTGTTTTCTTGCTGAAAGTATATAAGTTTCACCACACCGTGTTAGTTCTCGCTGTTTTCAAAAGCAATTTGTGCCCACAGCTGGTAACTCTTGACGATTGTAAATCCCGCTGATGAGCAGTACTGTTCGATTTTCGCCTTTGGTTCGATGTGAAGCATCTCCCGACAAATAAGGTCTGCATTTTCGGGATTGAGCACGTTAAAGGCCCTTGACATAAACGTAGGCATACAGCCGGTCCAGGCCCCCGTGCACTGCATGGCAATTTTTCCACCTTCTTTAAGACTTGCAAACATGTTCTTAAAGTTTGTTGTTTATCACGGATCCAGTGTAGTACGTGCCGTGATTGCAGAAAATGATGTCGTATGTCTCCAAGCCAATTCCCGAGAAGTTGGGAAGAACATCAGCTTGGATGAACATTTCACCCTCAACTTCTTGCATCGAACTCGAGTTGTCTTTGTAGCCCGTTGCTGCGATGGATGAATATGCCATCTTTCCGACCCTGTGTAAAAGTTCACTTCCAAATACACGAATACCGTACGTCCCCGTCCCTTTGGTCTTCTTGAATAACAGTTTGATGAGCGGAAGCCGGGGAGAGGACAAAACTGCTCTGGGCACCCGGGGTGGGGGAGAAAAGCCATGGGACATTAAATTGGTACTCATCTGATTTCACCGATTCTTTATTTGAAAGAGACTTCAAAGCCATTCGTTGTCAAAACAACACATTACTTAATTAAGTGTACATGGACAAAGGGTTGGACGATGGGCGGGGGATGGCAATGGAATATATATTGTGGTCGTGTTCTTGTGAACTACCACTTCTCCTGATCTCAGTTGCGGTCACTTGTGATCGGGGCCAAACATGACAATCGACTCAGTTTCGATTTCTTTGGCGTCGCAAACAGTGGTTCAGATCTTTAATTTGTCATGCAACGGTACCTCCAATCCACAAAAATTACTTCAATAAACAACCAAAAGCCTGAATATCGCGAAACAAGACAAATACTAAACATTGTTCCAGATAAGTTTACATTTCAAGTGTCCTGGGTGACAAATGGCTTTCCCCAGTATACCCTCCTCAGTTTGCAGTGTTATACTGCCCTTCCTGTTTTGTTTTCATATTATTGATATTATAATCTTGCTGTCGCTTGGCCAAATTTGAAACGGTTGGGGCGAGCGACGCTTGAATCAAGCCTCTTTTGATGGGTCTTGAAGGAAATGATTATGGAAATTATTCGGCAGTAATTCACGTTTAAGGGGCACGGTCGCGTAATTTGGGTCTGAACCAAACACTTGTTAGCAAAGTGGAACCGGCTTAAAAAGATTTTGCATCTTTCCTACGAAGGACTTAATATGCGCATTAAAACTATTACGTTTGTCTATGGGCACGGATAATGATGAGGAAATGAATTGCAGCTTTAAAAAGTTAAGTTAACGTTTTTCAAGTTTCGTCATTGTGTCCCGAAAAATCCTACCTTTTCCGTCCAAGAAATAATGAGAAATCTACTTCATGGCGTTAGACGGCCGATTGCGTAATAGAAAAAGTACTTCCTCACGATTTGAACAACTTATTACAAGAATTGTCATGACAGTGCCCCATTAACCAGTCCTCCGAGGCCTATGATGGATGTGTTCTGACCCGTACACGGCCTCCCGCGCGCTTTCATTGTGAAAATCACCGTATGAGTGGCATCCACCCCCTTGTACTTCTAAGGGTTAAACAGATCCAACATCTGTTTGGATTTATCAGCCAGAAAATGATTCACTAGTGAGTGATGTTCCCATTGAATTACCTACATGAAAACCGAAAGAAAGTAATCATACACTTAGTAACGCGACTCAGTCAAAAACAAAGCGAGTCTTCCTTGATGTCACTACTTAGCGGAAACTGTGTTGGACTGGAAATGATACTAGACAGACTCGCCTCAGCGATTAGGTATCAAGCAGGCAATTGGGTGTCGTTGTCTCGAAGTCTTACATTTACTATTTGTCAGAGAGCTTTGGGATACGAGTTAAATGTTTGAGTCACCTCACTGGGCATGCATCAGTCACTGGCTTATCTGCTGTCGCGTACATTTTTATTGATCAAATGTTGTTTTAATCTGGTAAATCTAAACAGTAAAAAAATTCCCATGATCAGCTTAAAGTGTATATGACACAAAATTTTTCATTAGCTTGTTCGAAAGAGCTTTCAAAATGGTGAAGAACGGCGTTGATTTTATTGTGATAGCAGTCTTGGTTGCCGAGTTATTCAAGATTTTGATTTATGCAAATTAGAGGACTTGTGAGGGTACAACAATTGAAGGACAAGAAATCAAAATAAGCCAATACGCAGATGACACTACACTTATTTTGGACGGTTCGAGTGTCTCCTTCACAACTGCCCTACAGATATTGAACCTTTTTAGCGAAACTTCTGGTCTCCGTTTAAACAACAGGAAAACGGAGGCTCTGTGGGTCGGTGCAAACATTGGAAAGGAAGAAAATCTCAACCCGGAAAAAGGTTTTAAATGGGTAAAAGACAAAGTTAGAGCTTTAGGGATATGGCTGTCGACCAACCCCGAAACTACTATAGAGGCTAACTATAGCGAAAAACTAACTAAGGTAAGAAATAGCTTAAGCTGCTGGGAATTGCGCCGTCTAACCTTACTGGGTAAAATTGCCGTACTTAAAAGCCTTATTGCCTCCCAACTTATTTATGTTTTGTCACCTTTGCCAACAAACCACAGCGCTATAGAAGAGATAAATAGTATGTTCTTCAATTTAACTTCCTATGGGATGGTAAAGGTGACAAAATAAAGCGCGATATTATGATTAGCGACTACAGCAATGGAGGGCTAAGAATGATTGACATTAAACTATTCAACAAAGCTCTCAAGTCAAGTTGGATAACAAAATATTTAGACTCAGAAAATCATGGAAAATGGAAACTTTTTTTTTTTTGATCTGGAATTACAACGTTTTGGTGGTGAGGAAATTTTTCGAGGCAATCTTAGCAAAGAGGATTTATCAAAATACTTCAAAATATCGGATACCTTTATTTCAGAAATACTACGAATCTGGACGGACATTAAATATGAGGCTAACATTTTCTCCATTAAGCGGCTAAAAGCGCAAAATTTCTGGCAAAACTCTCTTATACGAGTCGGAAACAAACCCATACACTATAGATCATGGTCTTCAAAAGGAGTTAGAAACGTGGGTCATCTGATGAAAGATACGAGGAATTTTTTATCTTTTTTAGACTTTACAGAACGTTTCAATATCAAAACAAATTTTCTTACTTTCCAAGGAGTGATATCAGCGATTAAAGCCTTATGGAAAAGCAACAAAGAAACCCTACACAGTGTTACCACCAACTACGAAACTTTCACTGATACTTTTTTAAAGACAAGACAACCAAGCAGACTAGCAGATAAAATTCTTGTTGGCAAAAAGTTGAAAAAACCGATCGAAGCTCAAAGAAAATGGGTCGCGGACTGCAAACTCGAAACCCAAGAAAACATTGATTGGGACACAGTGTACCGATCATCTTTTCTGTGTACGAGGATCTCAAAACTAATTGTCTTCCAATTTAAGCTACTACACAGGAGATTAGCGACTAATAGTTTTTTAACAAAAATAAACCCACAGGATAATGAGCAGTGCACTTTTTGTCAAAATGATACGGAGTCTCTGATTCACCTCTTCTGGACTTGTAATGTATCCACTCTTTTCTGGCAAGATTTTAAGCAATGGGCAGTTAATCGTGGAGAGCTTTCAAATATTATTAATCTAACGGCATATCTAGTATTAGGATTGAATCCAAACAAGAACAAGAGAGTAGACTTCTACTTTTTGATCGCCAGATTTTTTCTCTGGGTATGCAAAACACGTAATACTTCCCCCAAAATAGAAAATTTCTCTCTCTTCCTCTCACATTACGATACACCGAAATCCAACAGTTAATTAGTACTACATTGGCAAAACCATGCACATCTTTCCTTTTTTTTTTTTTTGGAAAGGTAATGTAATGTAACGTTTTTTTTTTTAATGTTATGTACCGTAACTTAGTGCATCGTAATGTTGTGAAGTTATGTAATTGATTATAAATTAAATAAACAAAAAAAATAATAAAAAATAATAAAAAAAAAAGTTCCAAGGCTGGTGTTCGCATGTGCAGCACATAATCTGGGACAACTTAATTACATTCACTGCTTTGTGTTATACAGTGTAAAAAAGTTAAGTTAACCTTTTTCAAGTTTCGTCATTGTGTCCCAAATGTTTGAGTCACCTCACTGGGCATGCATCAGTCACTGGCTTATCTGCTGTCGCGTACATTTTTATTGATCAAATGTTGTTTTAATCTGGTAAATCTAAACAGTAAAAAAATTCCCATGATCAGCTTTAAGTGTATATGACACAAAATTTTTCATTAGCTTGTTCGAAAGAGCTTTCAAAATGGTGAAGAACGGCGTTGATTTTATTGTGATATCAGTCTTGGTTGCCGAGTTATTCAAGATTTTGATTTATGCAAAGTAGAGGACTTGTGACGTCACAAGGTGGACTCAAAATGAACTAAAATCACAAAATATGGAATATCTGTGCAAATATTAAGTCTACAGGGTTGACACTTTGAAGGGTTGATGTGCTGCCAGAACTACACATTGTGATAGTGGCTATGATGTCACTATAACGAGATACTCGTTGTATATAGCAATCTGGTTATGGCATAAATCCTCGTCTCCATGCCACTAAATCAAGACCATACGCATTTAGCGACAAAAGTCGCAATCTCGTACCCAGAGTCCTCGGGCTGTTTGGTCAGCGGGTGGACGCCCGGAGAGACTCTGGGATAATAGACCGCCACTTTCCCAGGGTAAAACAATGGAAGCCGTTACGGGCCAGCCAATCAAAAAATTTGATTTTAGTCATTTTGTGACTAACCGCTGGCCAAAGAGCCTGAGGACTCTGGGTACGAGATTTACGAGATTTCAAAAGGCATTGACATCCCTCTCATGGATATTAAGGACTGGGTCTGAGATTATCTTCCCAGAAAGTAACTGAGGGTGGTCTACCTTTGAAAGCAAAGAAGCAATAACAGTGAGAATTGCTCATGAACTTCGGCCTGTAGAGATAGGTTAATTGGCACTCTTATTACCATGGAGGCGTATTGCGTGACCACTTTAAGTGAATTTCCGTTTTTTTCGTTCAAGGGTTCTCCAAACAAGGAAAAATAACTTTTATTCAGACTTTTAGCGGTTTTTATCCCTAACTATTGGGGGCAGTTTCCAAATCCAATTGGAATGGTGTACTACATGCTCCGGATGTACAGTTTATGGACGTTGCGTGACACTTAACTCGTGACAATTCATTAACCACGTGACCTGGACACGCCTTCCAGTTAGTTTCATGCACAACGTCTGTCAACATGATCCAAACGTTAGTTGTAAGATACATTTGCTCTAAGGTGATGTGCATCTTGCCAAAAGAAAACAAAGGAAATGTCATACCTTAAAGAGTCACGTGATCATTTATGTGACAGTTACCCCTCTAAATGAACTTTGATAACAAGTTTGAGCATATAGCTAAGTTTCATGTTAAGATTGTAAATAATTTCAGAGATAGACGACCCCTTAACATTTTAAATTTCATTTCCTCTGACCCACTCCTTAGGGTGGGACTTAAGGTGAATTGGAGTGAAATTTTAAGGAGTTTAAAGAAGGGATTAAAATATACAAAAATGTTTTGAAACACCACCAGCCAGTTGCCACCCCACAAGGACACTGCAGGTTGCTGGGGAACTGTTTTGGTGTCCACCTACTAATTTTCCTCGCCTTAAGGGGGGACTTAACCTAAATACCGTTTTTGCGTCGCTTGACATGGATTTGACGTTAATATATCGTTCGCGTTTCAAGCAACCCAAAATCCCTATGCTCATCCCACGAAGCTGTATTGTGGGATAATTTGTGAATTTTTTGGTGATTTGTGGGTATATTTGGGAAGAGATAATTTTTCTAGCAGGATTTGTGAAATTTAGGGAAATAGGGAACATTGAAGATTTAATTAAGGTTTAACATTGGAATTTGAAGTGGAAAATTTGTAGATGGACACCAAAACGGTTCCCCAGCCAATCTTCAGTGCCCTTGTGGGGTGGCAACTGTCTGGTGGTGTTTCAAAACATTTTTGTACATTTTAATCCCTTCTTTAAACGCCTTGAAATTTCACTCCAATTCAGTTTAAGTCCCACCTTAAGATACCTGAGCTTGAAATTTAAGGAACTATCGACACCCCTCATCGACTCCTAATCTTCATTGTTTTGAATTAGAATTATAATGTTAATTCGCGAAGAATAAATTGAATTTGTATTTTGTTTTCAGGCCAACAAAAGGAGTCGAGAGATACCTCACCTTAGGCAAGCTTACTCCAAAGAATGTTCAGCCACTTCTAGAATCCACGAAGCCCCAGCAAATTCAGACATGTTTTTTAGCTTCGGGGTGTACCTGTTGGAATCAAAATTTCCCATAGAAGACAAGCTTCGATTTCAATGATATTCGACGTATGATCAAAGTTTCTTTTCTCATTGGTTTCCAAGTCACAAAGCGATAGCAACGCGTGTCCGCTCATTTTGAAAAATGGTCAGTATCTCGAAAACCAGTAAAAAAAACTTCATAACCAAACTAAAAGAGTGTAAGCTACTCAAGTCCCGCACCTTGTGGGTCAAATTAAAAGTCTGTAAGAGCGTTTCCAAGTAAATTGAAAATAAAAGTTTTGAAGGCCAGTTTTTCTTTAGCCTGCGTCGCAGACGTAACAAAACCCCGGTTAGTAACGTCTGCGAAGCAGCGCCAAATTCCTTGTTCTGTACCAGAATTTGAGTACGCGTTATGATCATTAACGCGTACTCAAATTCTGGTACAGAACAAGGAATTTGGCGCTGCTTCGCAGACGTTACTAACCAGGGTTTTGTTACGTCTGCGACGCAGGCTAGTTTTCTTTTGTTCATTCCCGAAATTTTCTTCAACCTTTACAAGGAAATATAAAAATTTTACACCATTTTCTGTGTTGAAGGAAGTATTATAGGAGAAAATAACATTTTGATTCAAATGGGGCCTCCTAGGAAGCTATGATTGTAAAATAAATTAGTTTGGAAATGGTTAAATGGGAAGCACGCACAAGTCACAAAAGCTCGTAATGTGCATAAATTGAGCCGTTCACATTTTATTGCAAAGCCCATGGGCTCCTGGTCCTCCCACAAGGAACCTTATTCCACGATAGGGAAGTCACCAGTTCTTGTACGAAAGGTGCTGGGTTGTTGTCGGGGGTTATTGCACTGGGCCACGAGGAATTTGAAACGCGTGAGTTAGTTCCTCTGAGATACTTGTTGACTGAGAGTTTGTTGGAGGATTGGATTGTGCAACACATATACCGGAGGCATGTGGAAATTGGCCACAACCATCCGAACAACCTCCTGATTCCCCCATCGTGGAAAGCAAACAAATACTTTTTTCGAATTGAAGTTTTATATATTTGGACTGATAATATATTTTTGATTGCATTATTTGGATTTTTTTACTTCAAATTTTACCATTTGGATATTTGGTCCGCAACGGAACGCCATAGAAAGCCACGCCTTAACCTCTTAAAGTATGATATCTTCATGATCATTCATTCGGGGCTGACCATCTTGACTCAAGCAATAATATCTTGACTCGAGCAATAATATTTTGATCCAGCCAACGCTAGCAACAGCAAAAAGGAAAAAAGGCCTAGAAGTTGAATTGTAATGGCAAAAACTGAAGTCCATCAAGATTATAATATCAATAATATGAAAACAAAACGGGAAGGGCAGTATAACACTGCAAACTGAGGAGGGTATACTGGGGAAAGCCGTTTGTCACCTAGGACATTTGAAATCTTATCTGGAACAATGTTTAGCATTTGTCTTGTTTGGCGATATTCAGGCTTTTGGTTGTTTGTTTGAGTAATTTTGTGGATTCGGGAGGGGTACTGTTGCATACCAAATTAAAGATCTGATCGACTGTTTGCGACTCCAAAGAAATCGAAACTGGGTCGATTGTCTTGTTTGAACCCGATCACAAGTGACCGCAAACATGCCGCAAATGACATCAGGAGAGGTGGTATTTCATAAGAACACGACCACAACATATATCCCATTACAGTCACAGTCGATCAACTCGATGAATTGCCGTCCCCGCTCCCCATAACCCTTTCTCCGTGTACACTCAGACTAAGTAATGTGCTGTTTTAATAATGAATGGCTTTGAAGTCTCTTTCAAATAAAGAATCGGTGAAAATCAGATGAGTACCATTTAATGAGAATTGTCTAATGAACAACAGCATGGAAGTTGCACTTGATTCATTCAGTTTTGTCCAATTCCCCCTCGGGTGCCCAGCGCTGTTTTTAACCGCGGTCAAACGTAAGAAAATAGGAGAAGTCCTTTAAAGATAAGGTTTTTTATGTTGAGAGCTCAAAGATAACAAGTTTTTCGTCATTATGTGAGTTTACTAAATCATTTTATGGATTACTAAAAGAGTTTTAAGTCTTTTTAAAGCGAAGAATGTGGAGACCGGTCGGCGCTGTGTGTGTTCGTTTTCTGTTTCAATGCGTGACTTCCGGAAAACCGATTCACTTTATTGTTCCTAAAACTGTTCTAGTAATTCATAAAATGATTTAGTAAACTCACAGACTGACGAAAAACTTATTATCTTTGAGCTCTCAACGTAAAAACCTTATCTTTAAAGGACCTTTCTTATTTTTTTACGTTT
The DNA here is from genome assembly GCA_016490735.1 of Pachyseris speciosa. Lineage (NCBI taxonomy): Eukaryota > Metazoa > Cnidaria > Anthozoa > Scleractinia > Pachyseridae > Pachyseris > Pachyseris speciosa. The sequence goes on from JAEMWC010000296.1 coordinate 872,072, forward strand.
GACCGCGGTTAACCAGAGCTGAGCCCAGAGCAGTTTTGTCCTCTCCCCAGCTTTCACTCGTAGGAATCGACTAAAAAAAGACCAAAGGTCGCGTATTTGGACGTGGACTTTTACACAGGGTTGGAAGATGGCGTATTCATCCATTTGCAGCAACGGGCTACAAAGACAACTCGAGTTCGATGCAAAAAGTGAGGGTGAAATGTTCATCCAAGCTGATGTTTGTCCAAAGCCGGAGATGTCATCTTGGATTTAGGCTGCGGCACGGGAGAGCTGTCTGCGTACCTAGCTAAGCTGGTGGGACCCAAGGGAAAGGTTGTCGGTGTTGATCCTGATAAGCAACGAATTCATTTGGCTCAGCAATCTCATCGGGAAGTTCAGAACCTTTCGTTTGTCGAGGGAAGCGATTCCAGCTTCCCCAGGTATTGGCTTTTGAAACATACGACATCATTTTCTGCAATCACGTACTCCACTGGATACCTGATAACAACAAACACTCAAGAACATGTTTGCGAGTCTTAAAGAGGGAGGAAAAATTGCCTTGCAGTGCCCGGACTGTATGCCTACGTTTATGTCAAGGGCCTTTAACGTGCTCAATCCCGAGAATGCAGACCTTATTTTGTCGGGAGATGCTTCACATCGAACCAAAGGCGAAAATCGAACAGTACTGCTCATCAGCAGGATTTTCACAGTCGTCAAGAGTTACCAGCTGTGGGCACAAATTGGTTTTGAAAACAGTGAGAACTTTTTGAAATGGCTTTGGGCTACAACACACGGCGTCTTCGATCCTTCGCTTGTCACCAAGGAACGTTTGCAAAGTTATCTAGGTCAATATGATGATAAAGACGGAAAACCCTGTTTTGATTTCCGTGGAAATAAAGAATCGATTAATTGTCGTCTGGTAGCTGTAAAGCAACTGAAGCAATCGGGAAAACTGGATACGATGTAATAGCCATGACTTCAAAGAAAGGAAACGTTTTCAAAATCCCATATGGCATTTTTGTGTTTTGAAAAGGACAAATGGATGGATTCGATTCATAGTTAGCGCACAGGTACCGCAAGCTCGCGATTTGTGTTGGACCCTTTGCGTAATGGCGAAATTATAAGGATTTTTATTATATGACTGGCTCTTTCAGCGGTCAAGATGAATCAATTCTCCTGCTGTGATTGGCTACCCGCGAGGTCAAGATGGAGCCATCTTGACCGCTCGTGATAGCCGTTCGTCCCGCATTTACTTTCTTTTAATGGCGTCCTTTGAGTCATATAAAAATCCTTTATTGACCAAAGCTTGTTCCGTCAAGATGGCGGGATATTGGCCTCGTTCTTTTTTTGCGTGTTTATGGACCTCGACTTCGTCTCGGTCCATAAACACGCAAAAAAAGAACTTGGCCAATATCGCGCCATCTTGACCTCACGCTTGGTCAATAACCCATATGTATTGGGTAAAATTGTTTCGAATTTGAAGGCAAAATTAGGGATGAGTTTTCAATAATTTTCCGCACCTTAACTCCTCTATAGTTCCTTTTGTGTCCTGTCTGGTCTAGGTCGATTTGTGGCGATTTTGTGGAGTTTCTGTTCCAACGGTTTCTCTCTCTATAAAAAACTGTTGGAACCGTTGCCCATTACGCGCCACTGTTTACGTTACAAAGGTCAACACAAATCGTGAGCTTGGGGTACCTGTGTTAGCGTTTCAGGTATCTCATTATAATAATAATAATAATAATAATAATAATAATAATAATAATAATAATAATAATAATAATAATAACGATATTATTAGTAGTACTTCCACGAGGTGGCTCTTCGCCTCCTAATGCCCTAACTACTACAGTATTATTACAAAAGAGAAAATCAAGCCAACTTTGAATTAAAAATTATATGCACAATAGATTACTAGTAAGAAAAAAGGGAAAGTCACATAATATTCATAAATTTAATAAATAAATTATATCTGCATCAAGTATAACTGGCGTTCTTTGTATTTTTTTAAAATTCATTTGTGAATCTGTGTGTCATCAACTTTGTGTGTCCTGTAGGACTGAGATTTACCTCACATGGAAAGATATATTGTCTGAGGATTAGTCTGTGTTTTTTAGTGAGTAATAACTGAGCGACTGATCGAAAAGCAATATTCTAATGGTGGCTGCACAGTAAGGGGGTGCGACATTGTACATCTTCGCCTTTGGATCTCGAGCTTGATGTTTGAACGTTTGTAGGAATGAATGGCAAAGTATCATTAAACTGCAGGATGATTATATTTTTTAAATTAGCACTTATTCGTTAAAAGTACACTTGGTCGGTTTACCTCTAGTTTGTTTTTCTGTTTTAGGTTTTGTTTTTTTACCTCATGTCAAGCGAGGGAAGGTTGTTGATTTTGATCCTGGGAATTGACTTCGAGACATGCGACATCATTTTCTCCAATCTTGTACTCCACAGCACTGGATTCCTGATAAAGAAAAAACTTTCAAGAACATGTTTGCTAGTCTTAAAGAAGGAGGAAAAATCGCCGTGCACTGCCCAGACCAGTATACCTCCGTTTATATCAATATCATCGGGAAGTTCAGAACCTTTCGTTTGTCGAGGGAAGCGATTTGAACTTCCCGGGAATTGGTTTGGAGACATACGATATCATTTTCTGCAATCATGTTCTCCACTGGATACCTGATAAACAAAAAACTTTCAAGAACATGTTTGCAAGTCTTAAAAAAGTAGGAAAAATCGCCGTGCACTGCCCAGACCAGTATACCTCCGTTTATATCAACCGCTTGTGATGTGCTCAACCCCAAGAAGAAGATGTTTCAGTGCCAATCAAAGCAAGAAAAGTACACTGTCAATTTTGTTTTGTATTGTATTTTTTTGTATTTATTTATTCCTCCAATCCCTGAATAATACATAATTAAATAAATATAGATTGAAAAGAAAAGAAAACATAATTATTTATTTATTTAATTTTGTTTTTGTTAACTTTAATTTATTTTGCCAGCTAATCTTTGTTTGATTGTCAGTCAATGAGTATATGTTATCAGCTTCCGACTTAATAGTCTTTTTCACTTAATTTGCTTCTAAACAGACATCACAACTGACTTCCCCCTAGTCCCCTTCGCAGCCGTTATTAGGGTCGTCACGTAATGCTCCTCCCCACTAACGTCTGCTCACTCGAGCTCTGCATTCCTTTCCCTCTGTTACCAAGAACCAATAATATGCATGTAATTCTTGGCAGCTGCACCAATCATATTTCTCGTTATATTTGCCGCCAATAACACAACAAGGCAAGGACTAGGACCAAGTTTCTAGAAAATGGAAGCCTGCTCCTTATTGGTCCGTTTGAGGGAATGGAATGCAAAGCTCGAGTGTGCAGCCGTTAGTGGGGAGGAGCGTTGCGTGACGACCCAAATAACGGCCGTGAAGGAGACTAACTTCGGGCCCCTGGAAGTACTTCCCATTTCACAGTAATAATGACTTTCTATATTGATAACGTGTTTCTGACCAGGGGGAGGGAACGCACTTAACCCTTTGAGTACCAAGAGGGGTGCTATTTAATTCCACACATTTTGAGCAGTTAATAGTGTGGGACACTTATCTCCATATATGGATGTACAAAATATCTGCTGTCTTGAAATACTGGGGACTCAGACTTCAATGTCACGGGGTGCATGCGAGTGGCTGGTGTTTTTCAATTCAGTGGAATCGTTCTAATGTGATAAGATTGTCGATTTTAGAGTGGTTTTCTGAGGCATTTTCCTCTGCAGAAGCCCCCAGGCTAGCATCATGAAGCTAGAATGTGGGTAAAGGCGAGCCTTTGAAAGAAACCAGAGGTGAGAGCCGGTTTCATGTTGACGGAGATGCCAAACATGCTCTGTTGTAAGCATGGTGACTCAAAATGGAACCTGTCTCCTTCTTGCCATTCTGTTAGTGGATTCCAGGACCTACCAAGGCAATTTGGGCTAGTTTTGACCCGTAAAAAAAACTCATCGATGCAATATTTTTGCTGGTAACACCGGGTGGCTCAACACTTATCGAAAACAATGAAACGAACTGAAGGAGACTTCTATGCTGTTGGTGTAGGGGAATTACCCAGAATTCTTTTCGGGCGCGAACGAGGCAAGTTTAGACAGACGAGATGGCTCTCAGAAACGGGCCGAAGCGTGACTGACAGAAATGTGAGAGAAAATTTTCATACCAGATATCAAGGAGAGGAACTAAGATTTGCTGTAAATGTAGAATTATGATATTTGGGCAATGTTTTTGATCAAAAAGTTGACCACAAAAATGTGTAATGTTTGGTGTTATTCTTTGGCCAAAAGACTAGCATTTTGGGCTTTCTTGCCAAACGAACAGTGATATGCAGCGGAATTCGGGATTCGCAGTCGGTTTGTTGGCTGTGATGATTGCAAAGCACACCAGTTGGTGCTATTGACACAATATCACGACGTTATGATAAAATTTGAACTAGAAATAAATCATGAAAGCAAAAGCGGTATTCTCTACGGCTATAGCCGTAGTTGGTCCGTTAAGGGTTAAGGGTAGTTTTAGTGGAGATGTGCCATCTAGGACTTCAAGCCCTAATTTGTTTTTCATTTTACATACGGAAAATATTTCTTCTTATAATTGAAATCATAGAATGAAATAAAAAAAAAGTTGTTGGCACCACACATGTGGACCGTACACCGCCAACTCTGTTCAGGGCTTCGTGTCCAGAAAGACACCCTGTTGGAGACGCTAAATAGCGAAATGGGATACACTGGTGGGCGGCATATACCCTTTTAGGCCAAATAAGGGAGTACTCACCCCGGAGGGTTGCCGACCATGCCCCTGATTCCTTGAATTTCACTAGATTTCATCCGTTAAAGACCAAAACAACCTCCAGAACACAACCGTTGTTAAAAAAAAATAACAACAACACAAACTAAAGATTGCAATATCAGCTCCAAGTCACGGAATAAATTTCCTCTTGATAACCGTCAACCGTCATCGTCAAAGACGTCATCTTGGATTTAGGCTGCGGCACGGGAGAGCTTTCTGCATACCTAGCTTAGCTAGTAGGACCCGAGTGGAGGGTTGTCGGTGTTGATCGCCATAGGAAGTAACGATGATTAGGCTCAGCAGTCTCACCGGGAAGTTCACAACCTTTCGATTTTCGAGCGAAGCGATTCGAACTTCCCGGGAATTGGCTTCGAGACATATGGCATTATTTTAAGCAGTTTTACTCACTTACTCACCCCTCTCCAGAAAGGGTGATTGTTCGTGGGATCAACTAGCCGTTGGCCCCCAGGTGAGTAAGTAATTTGACTCATAGGCCGGGTCGCTTAGCCAAATTTGAAACGGCTAGGGCAAGCGACATTTGAATCAAGCCTCTTTCGATGGGCCTTGAAGAAAAAGATAAAGGTTCATAAAGGTTTATTAAAAATAAAATGAATAGAAATATTACAATTTAGACTGACCTACAGGTAGCTTAGCTAATCGTGGCAGGCCAGTCTATTGAAACAAAGGCAATTATATTACAGTACAGGATTAAAAAAGAGAAAAAAAAAGATAAGTTTATTTGTGCGAGATTGAACAAACAAACAAAAACAACAACAACAACAAAAAGAAAAAAAAAAAAAAAAACAAAAGAGAGAGGGAGAGCTTGAGATACTAAGAGATCGTGGAAATTATTCGGCAATAATTCACGTTTAAAGGGGCACTGTCGCGTAATTTGGGTCTGAACCAAACACGTGTTAGCAAAGTGGAAGGCTTAAAAAATTTTTTGCAGCTTTCCTCAGTACGAAGTATTTAATATGTGCATTAAAACTATTACGGTTTTCTATGGGCACGGATGATGAGGAGGAAATGGATTGCAGCTTGAAAAAGTTCAAGTTTCGTCATTGTGTCCCGAAAAATCCTTCCTTTACAGTCCAAGAAATAATTAGAAATCTACTTCTTCGCATTAGAAGGGCCGATCGCGTAATATAGAAAAAGTACTTCCCCACAATTTGAACAACTTATGACAAGAATTGTCGTGATAGTGCCCCATTAATCAGTCCTCCCAAGCCTATGATGGATGTGTTCTGTTATTTTATCATATGACCCGTACGGCTCCGCGCGCGGTTTCATTTGTACCGTATGAGGGCCGTACACCGGAAAAAGGCCGTACGGCCCTGTTAGGAACACGTACGGCCCGAGCTGATACAAATTTAGAGGATTTCGTCGCGTCTAACCATGTAAATTGATTTTAGAACCAGAAAACAAATACAAACGACATATTAGATCAATTTTCTTTGCAAATTTGTCGGGCTCATGGAGAGTCTAAAGAGGCCATATGATAAAACACATTGACCGAGTCAGGTCCGGCCGGACGGGGAAATTTAAATATTTTTCCGTACATAACATAATACATAAGTACATAATCTGCTGTGGTCAACGTGGAATGTCGATTCGATCGGAGCCTTCGGAACAGAAATTTTTTTTCCGTTGGTGCATAGGGTCGATTCATCAGTGTGGCGGGCTCCCCTACCTTGGGAAGGTATATTTATATACTAATATATAGAGAGAAAGAAGCCGTTGGAACAGAAACTCCACGAAATCGCCACAAATCGACCAAGAAACCACACAGGACACAAAAGGAACTACAAAGGAGTTCAGGTGAGAAAGTTTTGTTGAAAAACAATTCCTAATTTTGCCTTCAAATTCGATACTTTTTCCCCATAAAAACTAGCCTGCACTGCAGGCGTATTTTGTGAGGGGAGCGCATTATTTCGTTCGCGTTATTACGAGCGAGCCGCCATCTTTGATTTGAGAAACCGAGGAATAAATTTACGGATTATGGGGATGGGTATTAGGGTGAAAAACCCCGCCCCATTGGACTCGCACCAGCTCCTTGCGTTTTAGTGAAATGCTTACTCGAGAAAATAACTTGCGCTCCCACCGAAAACGCCTGCACTGCAGGCTACATAAAAACTCTTATAATTTCGCTATTTTACGTGACGCGTGCCGGTGTTTACATTACGAAGGTCAGCACAAATCGTAGAGCTTGGGCTAGCTGTGTTTACATCGAGTTCTTTTTGAAATGGGTTTAGGCAACAACTCACGGCGTCTTCCATCCTTCGTTTGTCAATATGGTGATAAAGACGGAAAACCCTGTCTTGATTTCCTTGGGACTGAAGAAGAATCGACTCTTTGTCGTCTGGTAGCTGAAAAGCAATCTTGAAAAACTGGGTACGATGCAATAGGTATGACTTGACAGAAAGGAAACCTTTTCAAATTCCCACACCGTATTTCTTCTAAAAAACGCCCCGGGCGTTTATTAACTTTTGACGCTGCGTTTAATTGAGGGTACGGACGTACATGCAAACTCGTACCCCCATCGTGAAACAAGGGAAGGCGGGTGGTTGGATCACGACCTCCTAGTGCCTTCGCTACGTTATCATATTTTGAAAAGTTTGTAACTTTGATAGATAGCCTGTTATGTCTAGTACAAGATGATGGCAATATTATGGGATTGATATGCAACTAGCACTGCTGGGGGCCAGTGACGTTATCCAACATGGTAAACATTTTAAATTTTTCACTTTCCAGTTTTCGCTTTTCAAAAGAGCAACAACTATCCAACTTGACAGGAAATCGGAAAATGAGACAGTAAATAAACAGTATATACTGTGCTTCCCGAGGCTTTTCAACTTAAAAGCTTAGATTCTTTTGCAGCTCATAAAAATCCCAAACCACACCTCACATGTCAGTTAATATCTCCGTATATCTTTGAGCCGATTTTCACCAAATTCTCAGCAAATATGTCAAAAAAATATACGAACAGCTACGTACTGAAATGGACAAGTACTCAGAGAAAATCCTCTTGACAAAATTAAACAAATCCGTGGTAGGTGCATCCACCCCGCTTGTACTTCCAAGGGCTAAACAGATCTCAACATCTGTTAGCATTTATCAGCCAGAAAATGATCAACAGTATGAGAGATGTCCTCATTGAATTGTCTACATGAAAACCGAAAGAAAGTAATCATGCACTTAGTAACGCGACCCAGTTAAAGCGAGTCTTCCTTGATGTCACTCCTTAGCGGAAATGTTGGACTGCAAATATTACTTGACAGACTCGCCTCAACGATAAGGTATCAAGCAGGCAATTTGGTTTCGTTGTCTCGAAGTCTTACATTTACTATTTGTAGAGCTCTGGGCTACGAGTTATTATATGTTTCAGCAACTTCACTGGGTTATCAGTTGCTGGCTTACCTGGGGTCGCCTACATTTTTATTGATCAAATGTTTTTTTTTAATCTGGTAAATTTAAAGAGTAAAAAATTTCCCATGATCAGGTTAAAAGCTGGACATTTTTGTTTCACAGGGTTTGTCAAATGCAAACTTGTTAGCTGGAAACTAGTTTATTGTAGAATTGCATAGTAATGATTTAAAAACTTCTAACAAAGTTACTTTTTTACTTCTTACTAATGTGCTGAAGGTAGAACACAGGACACTAGAGACATTGTTGCAATATAATAATGGTCACTTGCTGTTTTGATTAAAGTCATGCTTCAGGTTTGCAGTGTACAGTCAACAGTGTGGTATCTCCCTATGATCTGCAGTCTGCAGTATGCGGTCTGCAATGTGCAGTCTTCAGTATTGAGTCTTCAGTGTGCATCGTGCATTCTGCAAGATGCAGTCTTTAGTGTGCAGTGTATAGCCTAGAGTCTGCAGTGCACAGTCTACACTGTGCATCGTGCATTCTGCAAGATGTAGTCTTTAGTGTGCAGTGTATAGCCTAGAGTCTGTAGTGCACAGTCTTTAGTGTGCAGTGTGCGGTATACAGTCTGCAGTATGCAATCTATAGTCTACAGATATGGAGTCTTTGAGTGTGTAGTGTAGCAGTCTGCCGTACGCAGTTTGTGGTCTGCAAACGACTTTTACCAGCTAGCTGTTGTGCTTCGTACTTTGTTTGCTTTGTTGTCAACAGGTTCCATACGTTCTGATTGCTGAAGAAGAGTGCTTATTCTTTGATTGCACCTGACGTCACGGCGGCCATGTCGGTGGAAAGAACAATAGCGAAAACTTCTTTTGGAATTTGACTCTATTATTATGCAAACCTTGAGCTACATTTTTCTATTGTTTTGGCACCAACATGGCCGTCTTATCACGCGAGTGCAATCAAAGAATATTACGTAACCATCACATTGAAGAGAAACCACGCACAGAGCTCAAATGTCACGTGACTTGCTAATTTACGGGTTCGTCATTGCAGTGATGGCGTATTCCTCCATCGCAGCATCGGGCTACCAAGACATCTCGAATTCAGTGCAAAAAGGTGACGATGAAACATTCATCCAATCTGATGTTTGTCCCACAGCCGGAGATGTCATCTTGGATTTAGGCTGCGGCACGGGAGAGCTGTCTGCTTACCTAGCTAAGCTGGTAGGACCCGAGGGAAAGGTTGTCGGTGTTGATCCTGATAAACAACGAATTCATTTGGCTCAGCAATCTCATCGGGAAGTTCAGAACCTTTCGTTTGTCGAGGGAAGCGATTTGAACTTCCCGGGAATTGGTTTGGAGACATACGACATCATTTTCTGCAATCATGTTCTCCACTGGATCCCCGATAAACAAAAAACTTTCAAGAACATGTTTGCGAGTCTTAAAGAAGGAGGAAAAATGGTTGTCCAGTACACGGACTGTCTACGTCCTTTTATATCAAAAGCATTTGATTTGCTTAACCACGAGAATGCAGATCGTATTTGTCGGGAGATGCTTCACTTCGAACAAAAAGCCAAGATTGTGCAGTACTGCTCATTAGCAGCATTTACAATCGTTAAGAGTTATAATTTCCAGCTTACACAATTTGCTTTTGAAAACTACGAGCACCTTCTGAAATGGCTTTGGGCCAACACACGGCGTCTTCGATCCTTCGCTTGTCACCGAGGAGCGTTTGCAAAGATATCTAGCATCATATTGTGACAAAAACGGAAAACCGTGCCTTGACTTCCGTGGGCTTAATGAAGAAACGACTGTTTGTCGACTGGTGGCTGTCAAGCAGGCTAGATAAACGGATTGCGATGTCATGGCATGACTTGAACAAATCGAACGAAATATTTCCAGAAATCACATATTGTCTTTTCGCGTTCTTAACAGGTTGGTTCGCAATCAACCCTTGAACCCCTCCCAGTTGGCTAATGAGCTCATTTGGTCAGTAGAGCACGGAAAGTTGTTGTTGTTGTTCGCACTGGGTGCTAGGGGGGCATACACCATATACGAAGTGCCGTTGATGGGTTCAAATCCCGCGTAAGAGCATTATTATTAGTATTAGTATTAATTATTAAATGTATCTTCATTCGTTCTTTCCGCAACTGCGATGGTATACTTCGGGAAAATATCAATCAAACATTACCTAGGACTGTACATTGATTTTGTTCAAGTTGTTGCGAGGGTGGGTACTTTCAAACATGTACAAAGTCAAAGTGCCAAACGATGGCCGCTTGTGATTTTAGTTGAGAATATTACATGGGTAAGTTTCTGCTTGCAGAACTGATCATGAACGTTTAAACACTACATGTAAATGACGTCTAATGATTGCAGTACACCAACTTTTAAACAGTTATACAATCAATAAAACATTTAGACTCAGCGGAAAAAAAAATGAACGACTTTTCGAGCATTACACGGTCATTTTCAAGTTCGTTGGGGATAAAAATTCCGATATATACAATAATTATTTTGACCGCAATATTATAAGATAAAAGGCGAAACGGTAGGATATATTTGCATACAAACAACAGAAACAAAGAAAATAAATTAAATATGCAAAATAAAGGCGCAAGTTACAAGTTAAAATAAAAGCCCAATACAATGAAACGTATTCAAAGCGGTTAAACAAAGAGATTTGCACGAATGGAGTCGCATTGCGTTGCTATACAATGGTCTGTCGGAAACGATACGTCTCGGAAAATAATAACCGATTCTCGAATTCTCTACTCTCGAAATCTTGGGGTCCCTGGAATTTTGAAAATCTCAAAGTCTCAAATTTTAAAAATTTGGATCTCGGAGTCTTGCAAATTTATTGTACGCGGTATTAGCCCGAAACGCACAGTTCAAAGAGTAACAAATAACTAACACATAATCAATGAGAGCAAAGTACGCGTAAAAGCTCTATTTAATTTCAGGCCTAATTAACGGGGGTCTTATTAGAGCGGGGACTTATTCATTTCTGCATTAAAATGGTTTTTGCACAAAAATTAAACAACTGCAGCCAGATCAGCCAATATTATTATGTATTTGACTGTATATTTGTTTAAAAATAAACCAACTGAGCCGCATGAAGTGAAGTTTGCAATAGGGAATAGAGTAATCTCGTACCCAGAAAGCGACTGACGTAAACCGGACGGCTTATTAGTGAGGGGGATTGATGGGGGGTGGGGCTTAATAAAACTTTTACGGTATGCAAGCTAAATGATTCAGATCTGGAGCAACCTCCCAACTTCCGATTAAGATTGAATTAGTCAGTCACCCGTTTTAGTACTATCAACCCGGTAGTATATGATATGTTCCCGCACTAAGTTTCTGTAAGTTAGAGGTAAAGCCTCGAGCTCGGTTTTATAATAATAATAACAATAAAAAAACAATCTTTAAGGAGGAAGCACGCGTCACGCAAATACATGGTTTTCAGGGAGGTCCTCCATAAAAAATAAAAAGTATTAAAATCTAAAATAAGAAGTACAAATGTCACAGATCTTAAATCTATCAAAAACTACGTACTGTCCCAAAAACTATTACAAATAATTATCTATCAACAATACGGCGTCCATCTAAAATATTGATAGAAACATAAAAGTCTTGGTCTCGGGTTTTTCAAAATGGATCTCACGGTCTCGCAAAGTCTCGGATTCACCTCTACCCGGTAGAGCCACCGTGGCCCGGTGGGCCACTGTATACCCCTTAATGAGGGAGAAAAAATCTGCCGTCTAGTGCCCGGACTGTATGCATCCGTTTATATTAAACAGCTATAAAGGTGCTTTATCCCGAGAATGTAGACCGCATTTGTCGGGAGATGCTTCGAACCAAAGGTCGAGATCGAGCGCAGTACTGTTTCTACACCAATTTGTTTTGAAAACAGCCAAAGATTTTTGAAATGGCTTTGAGCCTCAACACACGGCGTCTTCGATCCTTTGCTTCTCACCGAGGAACGTTTGCAAAGTTATGTTAATATCGTTATCATGATAAAGAAGGAAAAGCCTGTCTTGACTTCCGAGGAGAGGAAACGCCTGTCCGTCGACTGGTAGCTGTCAAGGAAGCTAGATAAACGGAATGCGACCTATTGGCATAACCCCTAGCATGACTTCAACTAATCGAAATTTTTCCTAAAATCCCATGTTGGGTTTTCACTTTCAGAACACCTCGTTCGCAATCAACCCGTGAATGATGGGCCATCTCCCAGTCGACTTGAAAACTCAACTGAGTCCCAAGGGGTAAAGCACTTCACCGGTATCGCAGTGGATATGGCTTCGAATCCCGCGCATGCAAGCCTACAGTCGTTTTCACCGCATTCTTGTTGTTTCTTTTGGTCACGTGGTAGGAGAAACGAGAGACTCTGGTAGCAAAGACCCACCGTGAAATAGCCAAGAATGCATTTGCTCATGCTCAGATGTATATCCATAGAGAGGGAGTGACAGCCCAGGTTTCGCTTTTTTGATGCCTGCCTTGGAAGATGGCTTTGGCGAAGCTTTGAAAAAAACATTACTTTAACTGGAATTAGAGAATTTACAATTGAAAAGGGAACGAAAAGCTGCCTTGCATGCAGTCGCTGCACAGAAGCGAGACTCTTTGTGCATTTTTCCAACCGGGTTTGGAAAATCGTCAGGGGCACCTAACGACAAGTTTCGGTAGATATCTGTTCGGTAGAGGGTAATTCGCCTTGCGCTTTCGGCGTCGATTTAAGATTGCACTCGGATTTTCGTAACTAAA
>JAEMWC010000296.1:890000-892500 GCA_016490735.1 Pachyseris speciosa
ATAAGACCATCAACAAAAGCCCTTATTTTTTATCTTTTAATTATGTTTACGCCAACTGTGTACGTGAAATAGGTCTGAAATAGGGTATCAAATTTTTGGTCAGGTCTGAAATAGGGTAGGGAAAATCGCAGATTTTGGTCTGAAATAGGGTAAGGGTTGCTGGAAGCGGGCCGCACACCCCTACCCAATTTTCCTGGGAGTAGCCCCCCGGGGTTAAACTGCCACTTTGAAAATATTGGTTATGCCTAGCCAAATGTAGCAATACTCAATATTGATATATTTATTCAATTTAATCCTTATTCATTCAATTTAATTTTCATATTCATTCAGTTTAATCTTAGATCATTCAATTCAATTCCTATAGTCATTCTATTCAATCCTCATTCATTTAATTCAATTTTCAGATCCATTCAATTTAATTTTTGTATTCTTTTGATTCAGTTTCAATATTGCTTCAATTTAATTTCTGTATTCATTCAATTCAATCTCTAATTCAAGCGATCCAATTTTCATATACATTCAATTCAATCCGTCTTTATTCATTCAATCATCGCACTCACTTATTCAATTTTGGGGGACTGGGCCAAGGGGGAAAATTTGAGCGGGAGCTGGGACTTATGGTAAAGATGGCGGACGAAATGCACGAGGATGAAGATTCCGAGGTGAAGAATTTCTTTGAGCATGTTATAAGCAGGACCGAGGAAATTCTGATTCAAAATTCATCTGCTAGGAGTGAACGCCACATACCTGAGGTTTTAACCCATATAGATCTCTTAGAGAGAACGGTAAGATTACCAAGTCAGTTGGCGAACATAGTTAGCGACGAAACTGATGCAAAACAGTTAAACGATCTAAGAGTTGTGTTTTCTGAATTACTTGAGAGGTTCCTCCAACATTTTGGAAACAGTGTATCAAGACCATCGCGAGTTACAACTGTCCCTTGTCAAACAGTAAAGAATGGACGCCCAGGCAGACCATCGGTAGATATTCAGCCCGAGGTACTAGAGGATTTACGTGGGCTGGGCTTCACGTGGGAAAAGATTGCTAGGATTTTTCGGGTATCTCGTTGGACAATAATGCGCCGAGTTCGTTCATTTCACCTAGAACATTTATCCCTATTCAGCAACATGAACGATGAAGAAATAGACAGTATTATTCAGGACTTCATTGCACGACATGGGTCAACCACAGGCGCAACTTATCTACGAGGACACTTTCGAGCAGTGGGGTACATTGTACAAAGGAGGCGGATCAGAGAGAGCCTGAACCGGGTAGATCCGAGGAACACAGCTTTGAGGTGGGGTGCTTTAGTATCCCGAAGAGTGTACTTTGTCTCGTGGCCAAATTCGTTGTGGCACCTAGATGGCTATCACTCATTAATTCGTTGGGGATTTGTAATTCACGGATCTATCGATGGCTATTCACGAAGAATAATTTTCCTTCATTACAGCACAAATAATCTTTCCTCTACAGTTCTCGGCATCACATACTGCAGTGTTCTCCACACCATAGTCTACTCTAATGCGCGATGGCCACAGTCCACCATCCCGTTCTATAGCACTTCTATAGCATGCTCAAAGAAATTCTTCACCTCGGAATCTTCATCCTCGTGATCCTCGTGCATTTCGTCCGCCATCTTTACCACAAGTCCCAGCTCCCGCTCAAATTTTCCCCCTTGACCCAGTCCCCCAAATTGAATAAATGAGTGCGAAGATTGAATGAATAAAGACGGATTGAATTGAATGTATATGAAAATTGGATCGCTTGAATTAGAGATTGAATTGAATGAATATAACAATTGAATTGAATGAATATAGAAATTGAATTGAATGAATACAGAAATTAAATTGAAGCAATATTGAAACTGAATCAAAAGAATACAAAAATTAAATTGAATGGATCTGAAAATTGAATTAAATGAATGAGGATTGAATAGAATGACTATAGGAATTGAATTGAATGATCTAAGATTAAATTGAATGAATATGAAAATTAAATTGAATGAATAAGGATTAAATTGAATAAATATATCAATATTGAATATTGCTACATTTGGCTAGGCATATATTGGTTCATGGCCGATTGGTTCATGCATCAGCGTGCGTTCATCGAGGAATGAAGCACTTGGGAAGTTTGGAGGGCACTCAAGAAGCCAGAGTTGCTCTGGGCTATTTAATACGCATCTTTCGTGCTCTCCAAACTTTCCACCTGCTTGAAGCCTTAACAAGAGGCTGCAATTAGCCTAAACTCAGGCTTGCAAAAAAAGTATTGTATCTGTAACTTAGCGCTAAACGAAAGAATAGAGAGAAGTCTCTCTTTCTTACATAGGACGCATTGTGTTTAGCTTGTGTTGGAGTCTATTTCTTTAGACCCCTATCAACATATATTCCTCTAAAATACAGCTCAACCATTGAGAAAATAATTATAACACTTGTAAAAAAAAATATTTCTTAAAGAACAAGAAAAAGAGAAACAGAAAAAATAAAGCCCGTGATATATA
>JAEMWC010000297.1:0-42500 GCA_016490735.1 Pachyseris speciosa
CAGCGTTTCTTATTTTTATTTGCAGCGTTTCTTTTTTATTTGCAGCGTTTCTTTTTTATTTGCAGCGTTTCTTTTTTTATTTGCAGCGCTTCTTTTTTTATTTGCAGCGCTTCTTTTTTTATTTGCAGTTTCTTTTTTATGTGCAGCGTTTCTTTTTTTGTTTGCAGCGTTTCTTTTTTATTTGGAGTGCGTCTTTTTATTTGCAGCGTTTCTTTTTTGTTTGCAGCGTTTCTTTTTTATTTGCAGCTCTTTTTTAATTTGCAGCGTGTCCCTTGTGAGCCATCGTACTTTAGCGAATCATAAAACGATTGCATACGAGGGGACAACGTCACTTATTGCACCCTCGAGAAAGGGGGCAACATTGCCGATGTACTCGTCAGTAATGTCTCTGACTCCCCTCTCCGCAAAGGTTTTTCCCAACCCTATCAAGTCACCAATAACAGCGGAGAGGTTGCCTGAATTGATGTAACTTCTGCCGTTATCTCCCTGATGGAATCTCCGAGAAAGGGAACATACATGATCCGTCTTATTTCCCTGGAAGACATAAAGTATAGCGTCTAAGAGCTAGTTCCATTAAGTGGTTGATGCGAAATAATCATCAAGACTGAGCTACCCTGTTTTGGACGTACGAGAAGGCAAACGAAATTTAACTTTTCGAAACAAAACAAGTTTTTCCCAAAGAGACGTCTTCTACAGGGTCAACTTCCTTCTTATGTTTTCTTCTGTTACTGACGAATAGATTCCTTAAAGCTTCAAAAGAGTGTTTTCAGATGACGTCACGGCGGCCATGTTGGTGTCTCAAAACAAAGAAACCACGGCCATGTGGGTGTTACAAACTAAACCTCTGAGAATTGAAATGTATTTTTATGCAAATACTTTCTTTTGTTTCTGAAAACCAATATGGCTGCTAGTCACGTGAATGAAAACGCTCTATAGAACTCCTGCGATTCATTATTATTTTCATTTCTTTGGTTGTCGTTTATTATTTGATGCGACACGCCTTATCATCTGATCGTAACAATATTTTAAGTGAAAATAATCTTGAAAGCTAAATCCTAACCGTACCTTGCTGTTGCCTTCACAACTTCATTTGAGGACAGAATAAGTGCTGAATGCGCCTCTTCTGTACCCCGTACAATGGTTGATTTCGTGCCACCTGAGTAAAAATCGACGAAATCATCGCTCAAGTTGCCGATGTTTTGGGGGTCGTCTATGAATACCCCCGTGGCATTTGCACTACCGGCTTTCAAAATAGCTTCCTTTTGAGGTAGTTTTTGTGATGTGCTTCAGCATACCTAATAAAACAGGAACAATACACAATTTTTGTGAAACATTAGAATTCACTGAATTAGGGGTAAGGCTTATGAAATCCGGATTGACTGATCTAAAAAACCCGGACACAAGATAATGTGAGGGTCAGTGGAACATTGGCGGTCATCCTATTGTTATGAATCTATACGGTTGGAACCAATCTGAGGTCAGCTGGCTGTTGAGCAAAATTGTGTTAGAGTCAAACCACTAAGCACAACCCCTTGGGCGGGGGAGGGGGGCTACTAAAATAAATTTAATATGGGGAGGCTCCTCCCCGATGTCCAAACCCTTACCCTTTTATATATACCATTTTTGACAGAAAAGATACCCTTTCGTATACCTTCCATTGACAAATGGTATCCCTTTTGAATACCTCCGATTGGAACAATACAGTCATACGGTGTGTGTGTGTTGAAATATTTCAATGAAAGGTCCTTTTAAATACCTAAATGAGAGAATTCCCTATACTTTCATATACTTCGACTCGTGATATCCCTACCCTTTTATATACCTGAAGCGTGGAAAAGGTACCCCTTTCGGGTGGAGCCTCCCCGTATAGGCCATTATAGAGAGTAACACCCCGGGGGGGGGGGGGGGGTCGCACAGCCTAGATTATGGTTTTTACTTTCACAAAAGGGTGACATAATTGTTCAGGGTGATTATAATGCACGAACGGGTGACATTCAGGAAACGGTATTGGAGGATGACAGCACTTTCCTGAATGTCCCTGAGGACTATGAGAATGACGAACAATGCGTAAGACGGTCACAAGATTCAGATACCGTGAACGCTAGGGGGAGAAATTTGTTAGAAACATGCACAGCGTTAAATTTACGAATCTTCAATGGAAGAATTGTTGGTGACCTGGAAGGTAAAAAGACCTGCTTTCATTATAACGGTAGCAGTGTTATTGATTATGTCATAGGATCAAAAAGTATGCTAAGGAATGTGCAATATCTTATTGTTAATCCACTAATGCCACATTTATCGGATCACTGTCACCTATCATTC
Organism: Pachyseris speciosa; assembly: GCA_016490735.1. Taxonomy (NCBI): domain Eukaryota; kingdom Metazoa; phylum Cnidaria; class Anthozoa; order Scleractinia; family Pachyseridae; genus Pachyseris; species Pachyseris speciosa. The sequence goes on from JAEMWC010000297.1 coordinate 2,323, forward strand.
GCGATAAAAGCTAACTTTGAACTTGAAACATCAGCCGAACTCCTCCTAACCGAATATAACAGGCTTTTCTGGAATATCAAGTCTAAGGACAGACTTAAGGATGGTCTCAAATCGCAAACAGTTCAAACAAGGTTAAAAGCAGCCGTAAAACATGATAACATCGATACTGCGTCTGAATTAATAAGCGAAACTTTGTTGGAAGCATGCAAAGAAGCTGGATTGAAAGCAAGAGGCAGCAAAACTAAATGCAAATCACAAAACAAATGGTTTGATCAGGAATGCGAAACAGAAAAAGAAAACTTGCAATCCCTCGGGAAGAAAATTTCTAAAAACGTTAATAATTCAGAACTTAGACAACTATTGCGTGACAAAAAGAAGAGGTTCAAACAAACTTGTAGACGGAAGAAACGGGAGTATATCAGCAAAGGCATGTCTAATATCGATATGAAGAACTCCAAAGAGACCTGGCGACAAATCGGACAAATCTTTAGTTTAGGAAAAAGAAAAACACATGGACCTGAAACAGTGAGTGCGGAACAGTTTTATAAATACTTTAAGCAACAGAATGCGACTCCTTTAAATAATATACTAGATCCGGAGACGAATATGGAAACCCACAGCAACGAAAGAGTGGAAGGCCCACTTGATTATCCAATAACTGATGAAGAGCTCGAAGCTGCAATTACCAAACTGAAGGCAAACAAATCTCCAGGTATCGATAATATATTAAATGAAGTAATAAAAATCGGAAAGGACGACATTAAAGGGCATTTAATAAACTTATTTAATCGAATCTTAGATACTGGCAAATACCCTACTCTTTGGAGTTTTGGCCTCATTGTACCTATTCACAAAAAGGATGATCGATCCAAAGTCGAAAATTACCGAGGTATCACTTTGCTTTCTGCGTTAGGCAAGCTCTTTACATCAATACTCAACAATCGACTGTACGACTTCATGGTTCAAAAAAAAATTTTGAAAGCTGAACAAGGTGGTTTCAGAAAAATGCACGGCACAGTTGATAGCAACTTCACATTAAAAATGCTTATTGACAAGTACGTGAAATCTAAACCACAGAAGCACCGAAATTTACTCTTTTCATGCTTCGTCGACTTTAGAAAAGCCTTTAACTGTATACCACGACAAAAACTATTCGACAAACTGAGAAAAGAAGGCATTCAAGGACGTTTCCTAGACGTTTTAATATCCATGTACTCAAATGATAAATCGGCAATTAAAATTGATAACAATCTAACCGAATCATTTCCCTGTTTTGCCGGGGTAAAGCAAGGTTGCATGTTGTCACCTACTCTTTTTAATTTCTATCTGAGTGATCAACCAAAATTCCTAAATACGGCGAGTTCAACCGACATTATGCTAGGTGATAAGTCTATCAACTGTCTCTTATATGCGTACGATCTAGTGGTCTTCTCTAGATCAGCAAAAAGCCTTCAAATAACCCTTAATAAGCTGGAATCTTTTTGCAAAAATGCCGATTTAAGTGTAAATTTAGACAAGACGAAAATTATGATTTTTAATAACTGTGGTAAGTCTTCAAACAATTACCTGTTCAGATACGGGGCTGATGAACTGGAGAATGTCAAATCCTATAAATATCTTGGACTTCTCAAGCAGTTTAAGGCCTGGGTTTAGAAATATGTTCATAAATATGGTTGATCGCCAGTATCTTCTTCCAGATTGCCTAGAACCGGATGAAACTTTCCCTGAAGATAAATCTTGTTGTCCTTGTTTGCCTTAACGTATAAATTTGATCACGTGATCAGTCACGTGATCAAAATTTGAAAAAGTCTTAAATCGGCGATGCGGTGGCGGATTTTAAGTTAACAGATAAATAAATCAGCGTTTTTAATATAAATCCAACATATCTAACTTTCTACGCTTGGAGTGATTGCTCACGACTTTAAGTTTTTAAATTATCAACAGCTAAAGGTAAAAAATGACCTTTGCCCTCACAACTTTTTTGTTGAGAGCGATGGACGGTCGCTCCAAACGTGAGACGCTGGAAATAATTAATACGCATAAGAAAAGCGTTTTTATTCGATACTATATCCCACAAAAGTCACCTACTCCTTAAATAAGTGATGTTTTCAAAGAAATGGTCACGTGACACGCCACGTGATCTAAGATAACGTTTATTGCACGTCAAAATATTAAGGATGATGAGAACTACCCATGTGCCGAATTTCGTTTCAGTGTCATTCCCCTGGGCTGTTATATCACAAAAACCCGTTTTCTCTAATAAACGCCCCCTGACCCAGGCCTTAAACTGCTTGAGTTATAATGAGTCCTTTTGGAAACTTTAATCTCGCTAGGCAAGAGTTGAAGAAAGTTGCACTTAAAGCACTCTATGAATTACGAAAAGAGATGGGAGACCACTTCAGAGAGAATATAAAATTAACGATGAAGTTATTTGATGCACTGATGTCTCCCATACTCTTTTATGCGAGTGAAGTGTGGGGGATTGATTGCAATGGGAAATTAGAAAAGGATCCAGCAGAATTAGTTCAAAATAAATTCCTAAAGTGGTTGCTGGGAGTTAATAAATACTGCAATAACAATGCGTGCAGGGCTGAGACAGGAAGGTTCCCAATGATAATTGAAGCCCAATGTAGGAACTTTAAGTTCTGGTTAACCCTAACCAAAAATGAAAAGAAATTATCCAAAATAGCATACAATGACATTAAATGGAACGAAAATAAGGCTTTCTGGAGCAAAAAAATCAAAAACTTGTTAGAACAGATAGGATTAGCAGAACTCTGGATGAAATCACAGTATGCAGGCATAGGAACTGTAAACATGATCAGGCAACGACTTAAGGATATTGAACTACAAAGATGGCTAAGTGAAATAAATAACGACATCAGAAAAGATGCTGACCAAAGCAACAAAATGAGAACCTACCGGTTATTCAAAACGATAGACAATTACAAATGTGAAGACTATCTACTTCAGGTTACCAATATACGACACAGAATAGCTCTAACAAAACTGCGACTTAGCAACCACAAATTAGCCGTAGAGACAGGACGTTATTCGAGACCATTCAAGAAACCTGCAGAAAGAATTTGCCCAATTTGTAAAATAGAAATGGAGGACGAATGCCATTTTCTAAATATATGCCCTGCTTACCAGGAAAAAAGACGTTCGTTACTTAATTATTTGGAAAAAGAATGTGGAATAAAAATAAGCAAAATGTCACCTAATAGAATATTCATGTTTCTAATAAACCCCCCTAGCGGAAATGCTAAAATACAAAAGCTAATAGCAAAACATATATTCGAATGCTTTGAAAAAAGGATAGAGGAAGACGGCAAAAAGTAAATACTCTAGGACTTAATCAATTAACAACTTAATTAATAATTAATTAAGTAACAATGTTTGTTGTTTGTAACTTTTAGGTATTTGGAATTCGTAGTCGATGTACTATATATTGTATAAGACTCCAAATAAAAACATGTCTGTCTGTCTGTCTGTCTGTCTGGTTGATGATTTATTAGTCATTTTCGTACTCATTGAAACGCTTTATGAGCAACTTACCAAGAAGTGCAACACCTATCTTCAGACTGTATGTCTTTTCCCTGCCTGACTTCCCCACAAACACGGACACCGGACAGCCATCAGACGTGCTTCTTATGAAGTCCGCATGAATGCCCATAACCACACAGGCTATAGATAAAAGCATTGCCCCAATATTTTGCTTGAAAACCATTTTAGCTGTCTGTAATGCGATTCAAAATAAAATATCCCATTTTAATAGAAAGTTAAAAATTATCCCTCGCTTAGAAATCAATGGAACCGGATAAAGTTCTGAATATGTATACTAGACTTACTGGTAGGATGTCCTTTAAAGGCTGTGTACTAAATGGGGTCTCCACCCTGACTTCCATGCCATCTTTCTGCGTTGGTACATAGACGAATTTATGATCCGCTTGGTCCAACAAATTCACGTTCATCAACATGTACCTGTGAAATCATAGTAAATAATAAATGGTAAATACTTGGAAAAAATGATATTAAATGATACGGTTAAGTGGGGTCTTTGGGAATACAGTAAAAACCTGCGTATATAAAGAACTTGGATTTTTCCAAGTTAGCCTAAACAGGTGCTTATATAAATGGTGTTTCCAAGGAAATAAGGCTAGACAGGTTCTTAAATAGGTTTTTATTTTCATAAGAAAAAAACGACTTATTTTTTATTGGTGTGGTATGTCATTCACAAATTATCTCCAACATGACAATATATGCATTTATACATACCCTATATGCACTTTAAAGCTATACTGAATGTAACTAAAAGTCTATTTGATAAAATAAGAACCTGTTAAGGAATCGCTAGCCGAACTTCGAGTCATAAGAGAAGGTTAGTGTCTTGGTCACCTACACAATTCTTTCAACAAGTACAGTTCCATCTGAGTCATTTTCAGTCTATATTTTGCAACTGGGTTTCTTGAAAGGTTAAAGGAAAAGTCATTTAATCCTACCTCTTCAGATAACACAAAAACGTTCTCTTCTAGCAGGTCAGTTGTTGTTTTTCCTATGGTCTTGGTACAAATGCGGGAAACGTAGTCGTCGCTCTCAAGGAAGGCGTTGATTTTTTCAACCCAAATTGCTTTGAACATGTTCTCACTCAAAGAACACACAAGATCGCCATGGCCCTGTTTTTGAAGAGCAGCATTGGCATAACGAACGAACTCGTCCCGCTTCGGGTTGGCGGGGATAAAAGCTGTAAACCTAAACAGAAGAAAAAGGCAGTCAAGAGCTGCATGTGGCTATTGTTGAAGCTTTCTCTTTTCCACGAGAAAGGGATGGAAACGCAAACGTTGAAAAGTTCTACCACCCACTCGGGGAGGCGAGTTGTCTCGCCTCGGCAGGTACGGTAACCCTGGATACTACAGCTACTACAGCTAATACAACTACTACAGCTTACTTAATACATCAAAGGACATGCAGGGGCAGTAGCTCGGGACGTAATGTGGGCTTCTTAAACCAAGTGACTACATCAAAGGACATGCAGGGGCAGTAGCTCGGGACGTAATGTGGGCTTCTTAAACCAAGTGACTACATCAAAGGACATGCAGGGGCAGTAGCTCGGGACGCAATGTGGGCTTCTTAAACCAAGTGACTACATCAAAGGACATGCAGGGGCAGTAGCTCGGGACGTAATGTGGGCTTCTTAAACCAAGTGACTACATCAAAGGACATGCAGGGGTGGTAGCACGGGACATAATGTGGGGGTCTTACACCAGGTACTAACCCGATATGGAACCTGTCTGTCTTTCTGCAAGTGGATTCCGGGACCTACCGAGGCAATGTGGGCTAGTTTTGACCGCTAAAAATACTAATCGACGCAACATTTGCCACAAAAATATGTAAATTTTGGTGTCATTTTTCTGGCCAAGCATTTTGAGCTTTGCTGTTAAACGATTGGTGATATGCAGCGGAATTCTGGTATTGTAGTCGTTTTTTTAGCTTTAATGATGGCAAAAACACAGTTGGCCCTATTCACACAATTATTATAACGTTCTGACAAATTTTAAACAAGGAATAAACCATAAAAGGGAAGTAGTATTTATCGTCACATATGTGTGACGTTGGATGGAAAAGAGTTAAAGACCTCAGTCTTTTAGTAGCCCCTTTAAAAGATGCTGAACTGAATTTAGACTGGATTTTTACTTGCAGTAAAAAACATATTTCCCCTATTGAAACACCTCAAATAACACCACAAATCAACAGTAAATATAAGAAAACAAGATTTTTTTTAATATCCACACCAACATTGTTGTAATAGAATAGAATAAAAGGTGTGGTCATCTACAGTTGCTGCAAATGTTGCAAACAGATCATTACTTGATGGATAGATATTAATTTTTGCCAACAGAAATAACTCGGCAAAATATACACTTGATGGAAAAACAGCAACAAAAAGATGAACTGAACAGTGAATTAAAATAAAACATCATGCTTCAAAGGAAACTTAGAGGTACACTTTTTAAAAGGCGATTAGATATAATGACAATCGTCCATGTGTTTGGCAACATTAGTAAGCGTTAATTTGTCCCTTCCAAAAATAACAGTAACAGTTCCTATTTTATATCACATAGTTTGAGCCACTCTAAGGGGGTGATTACATGGCGAATGTCATCCCAGCTAGCCGGGCTGAGATTTCAGCCCAGGTTCTGAAAGAAACCCTCTTAAAATGAAAGTGGTGATTACATAGAGAAGGTTTCAGCCTGGGCTGAAAATCCTGGTTTGAGAAACCAGGCTAGGATTTTCAGCCTGGACAAACGGGCTCAAAAATCCACAAAATGTCCATGTAATCAAAATGGAATTTCAGCTCGGGCTGAAAAGGCAACATGAGCATGCGCAGTGAGGTTGTTTTCTATGAAATATAAGATGGTTTATATTTCAGCCCAGGCTGAAATTTGTCATGTAATCCCAACAGTATTTCAGCCCGCCCCACTGGGTTGAAAGTCGCCATGTAATCAGGCCCTAAAACTCCCATAGACTAGACTTGAAATGTCCAGTGACAGACACTCCGTCAAACTTTGTGCAAAAATGGCAAAAAACGTTAGTTCTTGTTGCTGACCCTCAGAAAAAGAGAAAGAATTTTCAGCAATCTTGTGAAGCAATTCCATATGGCATTCACTACACATCACAACAATGGAGGCAATAACTTATATCTACCACTGACAATGAAGTGGTTCTGAATGGAAAGTATGAAGTTCTCAAGTTTCAGTAACTTATAGCAATAAGAATGCATCTTACCGTGGCAAAAGGATGAAATAAATGCTTTATTTTAATTTGTACATGTAATGCTCAAATAATATCTATAATGGTACATCTGTATCACCCCTACCCTCAGTCCCAATCCCAGTGTAGTATAGAAATACCTGAAAAATCTTGAAATGTATGTTCTCATGAGCTCAACACATTGATGATACTCTTGCTACAAAATCAACTTACTGGTGGTAAAAATTGAAAAGAAAGAATGTATGTTTACCTATAATACAAAGTAATACTACTTTTCATTACTGTTATAAAGGAGACACAACATTTAGCACTCTTGTGCACACGTGTCATAAATCATTGGTGAAACACTATTCCACTGGAGGGAAGCACCTATACAATCAGGATGAAATGGAAAAGTTTTGTGAGTCCACTGCGCCTGGCGTTTTGATGATATCTTCACTGCCATCTACAATGATACTGAGTGGGCACCCTCAAACAAGAGGACAAAGTTACAAAGACGGAGTACATGTAGTTGCTCTTCTTCACAATCCAAGTTTCTTTACAAATCAGGATGACAGTTTAAAATTCCGATTAAAAAGAGATACAAGAAAATAAAACCATTATCAGAGTTGAAATCATATGTTGTAAAAACAGTGTGATAGATGTGGTACTTTGACTTTGTGTACAGTGTGGTACTTTGACTGCAGGCATGATGCAGAAACCCTGATACACATAACCCTGGTGTGACTCAAACTAAAACCCAACATGCAAAGTCCAAAAATACCACTGGGTTTACATAAAAAACATGAAAACAAAACAAATGTCTCAGGAATGGTGCTTGGCTACAGCTACCACCCACTCTCCATTGTACATAATTATTCTCCTCCCGGGCCTGCAGTAATTGGCGTAAGCTGTTGCGGTGTCCCTGCCTGTTTTGTACAATCTATATCTTTGTTTTGTTTGTGTATATTTAATATTAAGTTGGCGAAGCTAATAAAATAAAATAAAAATAATATTAAAAATAGAGTATTTAAAAGAAGGAAGGCAACTCATCCTGTTAATAAGAGAATAAAAATAACACTAATCTTCAATTTTACTGCATTACACACAAAAAAGCAACAGAAATAGTGTGATAAACAATCATCCACATGCTCATACTGGGGTGAAAAGGTTTCTAGCATTCTGTTAATGGAAGGCTCATATGCATAAATATCCCTAATGACATTTGATTGTCGGAAAAATTGTCCCATGCAAAAGGCAAATGGCCTCCAACTTAAACTAAATGGGGCTAGCTACTCCTCACTTATGTCTGGAATTGTCCTTGGATACAGTTGTCATCACTATTCTATAACTAACCATGAGAAGGCTTTGGCCAAAAAAATCCAAGAAGTGAGAAAAATGTGAAACTTGCAATGAAGGTAACAGAACTTATGAAATCAGCCGAGAAGGTTGATAACAACAAACCTTTAATACCACTATTACACACTTTTCTCAAAGAGATAACTTACATCAATACCTTATCAAGTTCAAAATCATCCATTCCTTTCATACACCAACACAGCATACAACAAAAACAGAATGATGTCTCAACCTAACAACAAACAGGTGTTGGGACAATTAAGATGCAAATACCATCCCCATGATAACCTGGGGTCAGGCATTCTTGTTTGTTTGTCTGTTTGTTTGTTTTTTCAGGGGGGGGGGGGGAACAGAATCGTAGAGTTTCGATTTCTCACGGTTCTTCCAGTATTAATGAATTACATGGTTGTATATTCATTACACAGCTTTTACATTCAAGGGATTTCAAAATGACATGTGATATAAGGGTTGAAAGGAAAAAAATTCATACTACTCATTGAAGATGACACGCTTTATACAGGCACTCAGAACCCCCGTACCTCATGGCACATGTGCAGAGTTGTAGTCGATAGTAAAGAAAAGAGAAAATAATAAAACTGATCAGAAGGGTTTTCATCTTTAAGTGCTCATAATTCCAAATGATGTATAACACCAATGAACAAGGATATTTTCAAATAGCATAGTATATTTTCAGAAAATGAATGACCAAAAATCTAAGTTATTTGCATATTTTATATTAATTTTCTCGTCCACTTTATCAAATCACATATATAAATAGATTTATAAATGAATACCTTTCTTTTACTTTCAGCCATACTATTTCCCAGCTCTGGATACAACCATTGACCAGCGATCGTTGCCATTGGGATGTTCATTTCTTGGAAATGAATCTGATAGTGTGGTTTGCTGTGACTTGGGTGACTGCCAACTGCAAATGGAATTACGGGACTACACTCGTTCCATTTGGCTTGCTTGGGAGATCGTGAATGTGGTCAGATTGTGCCAAATCGAGACCATGCACGTTTGTGTCCCATTTGTCACCCTTTGCTTGAAGCAAGGATACGAGAGCTTTCCACAACAATGAATAGGTCATTGGCTCAAAAGAAAAGTGTTGTTTTTGAATGAATTTAATTGTAGCGATTTAAGATCAAAGCTGTATGACTGTGCTAGAGTCCTGAAACAAAACGACCAGCCACACTTAACTTGTTTTCAAAATGTGGAAACTCGAACCAAAAGTTTTTGGACCATCAAGAGCAAGTTGTTCCTGTCATTCCCGTGAATAAAGAAGTATTCCGCTGCCATCTCAGGTTGCTCAAAGATTTGTAAAGCTGGAGGTGGACTAACACTCAACATGACGAAAACGCACAGTAACCAAAACAAATAAACTGATGCACGTGGGCGTGTTGCTACTTGGCCAACAGACTTTTGAAGCAAATAATCAGCTCCTTTCAAACGTGTTTTGTCTGACTTTTCTTGAAATATTTGGCTATTCCCAAGAACAAAACTCATGCAAAATTCTATTCCACGCTTCGATCACTTAGAATGTCTCAATTTTGCGAAGGCGCAGTAACGCAAAACGGGCCATTATACATTATCCTCTAGCCAATCAGCAGTTTTTGTACCCTGTCGTTTCTATAGGTATGGTGCTCCGCTTGGCAGCCCTTCGGGCCGCCAGAGCTCCGCTATGAAATGTGCATTGTCTCATGAGGTGAAACCAATCAGGTGCAAGGTAAATAAACTGAAAGCCACGACAGCGATTATCCTTGTTTTCTTTTTTCTTGTGGTCTAATATAGCATGTAACACAGCATTCCGAACATACAGTATTTTGGTGTTCATTTTTTTTGTCAGTTTCACATAATAACCTTTGAAGAAGGCAGAGGAGCAACACTTTCATTGAGGGCTCCAGCAGGGTAATTCCAAAGTGATGCATATCATATAATGAATACATGACTGTATTTCTCCAGGCTCTTTTCTTGCATTTTTTTTCTGTTTGGCTCTTCTCCAACTTTTTCCAAGCTTTTTCTTGGAAGGTGTTGGCGCTTAACATTGCCATGGCATAACAAAAATGGGCTCTTTTCCCGTATCTTTGACTGGAGGACTAACCAAGGTAGTCACCAACTTTTCAGGATCCCTTTTTGCACAGGCCTACAAAGCAAAATTGAATGCTAAACATCGCTAACAAAAATTAAAAACTCATTGAACTACAGTGTATACTGCTTATTGGAGTATACATGTAGTTCATGTAGGGAAGAGGGTCTGGACTAATAAGACAGTGGTATGCTTGTGTGTCTACTGCCATAATCTAACCTTTTATTTGGTCGGTGAAAAGAAATATTATATGGTCGGACATTGGAATAATATTGTAACATCACTTCACCAAGTGTAAGCACAGGTAGCTATGTATAAAATTGAGGATAAAATTGAGGAAAAGTGAAGGGAAAAAATAGCGCATTTTTAACTTTCAAAACCAAGAATTGAGTGCTTCGCATTTTGGAATTGTGTATAAGAAAAGAAAACACGGCAAAAAAAGAATCCAAAGTATTGTTGTTTTGTATTTTAGAACACTTCTCATTGATTTGCATTGCGTGTAATCTGATACACATTGCCACAGCAAGCTGCAAAATGATTGCATGTTGTTTATTTTAGTTCCCTGTGCACTTGCTTGAGATTGATATGGATAAAAATGTTATCGCTGAGGAAGTTAGTAAAGAAACATTATTATTCCTTGATGTCAAAATAATGATTTTAAACAAACACTTAATAACTCGGTTGTGCAGCTTCTTAGCCTGTGAACAGGCTCCGCGGCTGGGGAAAACGAAAGCGGGAAAAATGGCCAACTGGCCGGGGCGACGGAATTGGCCGAGTGGGGACTGGGGAGGGGAAAAACGGCGAAGCCTGTGGACTTTGATTACGTGCCGCCGTTCCAAGGTACTTGCTGTGCACTAGATTCTAGTACAAACTGTGATTGGCCAGAAGACTGATTGTTGACAGGATCTATCATTTACATTTTGCGCGATACGCCAACCGGTGGAAGGTGCATATTAGCATATCGCTCGATTTGAGAATGTGGCGGCAGACGTTGAGAACGTGGAGAACGATCTTTTTGAGAACGCGTTGAGCAATTCGCTCAGGGATTTTGTTCACCTCACTCAGTTAAAAGACGAGCAGAAACATTGCCTGCATTCTCTGGTCGAGAAAAAGGATGTTTTTGGAATCCTTCCCACCGGATTTGCCTGGCACTGATTTGTTTGTTTTTATTTACTCATATTTGGCTATCTGTATTCTATGAGATTCTCCCTTGTTGCCAGCGTTTTAATTTTTTCTTTGCAATATTTTTTACGGCTTTCTTCTCCATGGCATCACTGCATTCATACTCGTCTACTTTTCCTGTATTTGGGTACTCAATAAAGATCTGAAACAAGAAATCGAAATTTTACTTAAATTATAAAATATAAAATTAGTTTATTAATAAAACTCTCTTGCAGTAAAAAGAACTGAATTATCGAGTATATTTACAATCTAAGGCAACTATTATCTAAAATAATTAACAGTTATAACAATGATAGTAACAATTGAATCACTTAAAATATTTAAATGTAAAAAAGTCCTCCGCTCTCTTTGTCCTACAGACCTGCATGTTCCGGAAAAGATAATACTTTTGTGCTCTCTGCCTCAAGGTGTAGTTGGACGCATCTAGGAGTGGGCTGGGAAGCAGGTGGTGCAGAGGATGGCTGGGGACTTCATTTTCGCCATATATTTGTAGCACAAGTGTACTCTTCTATCATGTAACCTATCTAGTTTACCTAACTGTAAGGCATGAGCATATGACTCTGCCTCGGGGTAGATTATGTTAAGCGCCCTTTTTTGCACTCGCTCTATGGCTTCGGACAGGTAAGCAGGGATGCCCTGCCAGACTGGTAAAGCATACTCTAAAACTGGCCGAATTGTGCTAAGGTATATCCTCAAGATGTTGGGTTGGCTCACCCTGGCTCTGTGCAAAACTCTAAGGGAGTATAACTTCTTACAAGCTTTCTTAATAATGTAATCAACGTGACAGTTCCATTTCAGGTCATTGTCCATAATAACTCCTAAGATCTTATAGGTATTGACACGCTCGATGACATTGCCGCCAATTATTATCGGGTAAGTGAGACAATTAGAGTTGCGTAAGAAATTAATATGCATTTCTTTACACTTGGTTGGGTTGAGTCTCATATTATGAGCAATGGCGAAATTGTGAATGTCTGAGGCCACAACATGAAGAACTGCTAGGGGAGTTCCTTGGAATTATTTCGAGAGCACTGGTATCATCGAAGTATTTGATGCGCAGCCGCCAGTCAGACAGCAGTTTATTTGTCATCACCGTAAAGAGGATCACACCCAATTTAGTTCCTTGGGGCACTCCTCCTTTTAGTGTTAACCAGTCTGACAGAGTTCTTCCGATTCTAACTGCTTGCTTCCGGTATGTCAAGAATGCCGCAATCCAAGATAAGAGGACTGGATGAACTTCAAGATCTGCAAGTTCTTGCATCAATATTGAATGATCAATCAAATCAAACCCCTTAGAAAAATCTGCGAAGAAAATCCGAGCCGACGCCTCACCACTATCAACTGCCTCGTAGATCGCTTGAAGCATATATATAAGGGCATCTGTCGTAGAATGCCCCTTACGGGAGAACTGACAAGGGTCGATCTTACCTTCCAACTGGGGTAGGAGTCTGGAACAGGTAAAGCCCTCCATAACTTTTGCCAGGGTACAGGTGAGAGATATAGGTCGTAGATCTTGTTCAATAAGTCCGGGTGGAGACACTTTAGGGATAGGTGTAACAATATAAACACTACTGGCAGAGTGGCAGTGATTACGCATTCAGCTGAGTCATAAACATTGTCGTGCAACACGAATAAGCTTAATTTTCATTCAACTAACCTTGTCCACCATGCTCCTTTTATCTTGAGGAATTTCCATCGAAGCCTGGATTTTTTCTTCCACTGTTAGCGGGTTTTCCTCCAGGGTTTCATCGTTTACTACTTGGTGGATAAAATTTAGCGCACGGCGCGAAGGTTTTTCAGTCGTTTGGTTCCCGGTTGTGTTTGCCGCTTCTGGTGTGTCATCTCTATTTCGGTTTCCCGATGGTGTCACTCCCGACGGCGAACGAAGCGCTACTGATCTTTTTTTGCCAGACTCGGGACTTTTATCGACCGTTGAAGAGCTGACAGGGCGTTCGTTGAAATTGGCTTGTAAGAACGGTGAAGGAGTTCGACAGACGAACGGCTTGTCGAGCACATGGCATGCAACTTACGTTGGAAAAGCCTTCTTCTTGCCTTACTTGAAGTCCAAGTTTTTCTAGTGATTCAGCTAAAATGATACTTTCTTGGCCGGGAACAACAAGAAGTTCCTTATTTTTAGATGCACTAAATACCGGTACCGAGTTTACCCTTTTAGAACCGCAAATTAAATTCTTTTTACAGAAGCGGCAATGGAGATCGGCCCGCTCCATTTCAAAACGACGGAGAAACGCGCGTATTTCGCGCGAGCTGTCATTTTCACGCGCGATCTATTTACATTCCAATGCATCCAAGTGGAGCTAATGACAACTCATTGACAGATTAATGACAGGTTTTTTTAAAGGGGCGGAATGGCGACTTGAATGGTGTGCCAACAGGCTTCGCCGTTTCCCCCTCCCCAGTCCCCACTCGGCCAATTACCTCGCCGCGGCCAGTTGGCCATTTTTCCCGCCGCGACCAGTTCTTTTCGTTTTCCCCAGCCGCGGAGCCTGTTCACAGGCTAGCAGCTTCTATGTTTAGTCTCAGAGCCGGTCTGCACTAAATGCTTATTTGGATTATTTGTTTTCGCTGATACTATGATTTAGGAACAACCTGAATATTTCATATAAACTAGATTGGAAAAGAACCTTGAACTGGCTCTTTGAGTCATTTGCCCTAATCCACCGTTATTCATTTCAGAGTGACAGAGTCCTGAGTAATTTAATACAAATGGCAAACTTTCAATACAATCTAGCCATACGAGGTGGCAATGTATTTATAAATCCCTCTTGAAAATGATTCTTTTGTGATGTATTGGCATGATGTGCACGTGGCTGAAATTTTATTTCTTGGGTGTCCTGCGACAGCAATTGTTACGGAAGGACTTACAACCCAATGACTAAGTGGTTTCGCCTCTTTGATAGACTGTGAGCAGTCTCTAACTTTTCGCGAGCCTCGCATGGCTCTGAGGAACAAAGGACGACCGCTCGCGGGCTACCTTTTCGAGGCAGTAGCCACAAAAATGAAATGAGGGCCTCCTGTACAAATAGATTGTACTGGGTCACATTTAACATCGCTAGTTTCATGCTCCTAGACAGGAGGCCAAAGTTTGCCATACAATGAACAGTAGAGAAGAAAGACAGCACTTTTTCAATTTTGTCATGTTACTGAATGCTAGATGGTTGGTGTATTTAGTCATCTTCACGGGATTTTAATTCAATTCCATTCTATTTTATGTAGAACTAATGCGTGCCATGAATACATGTAAATCAATGCAAGCTTAGGACATCATTTTTTAATTATTCTAATTTATTGCATGTAACTGTGTGCAGTGAGTCTAAATCTTTGCACGTGCCCTTGATCGTACAATGTTTGACTGTGAATATAAATGAAGGGCTGAGAGCATAACCGACCCAAATGACTTTTAGGGCTTTTTTATGTATATGCTACTTCTTGAAAAAGAGTGGAAAATGGTAAAAAAAATTAAGGTTAAAGCTAGGGTTGGGGTTAGAGCCAGGGTTAGAGCTAGGGATAGGGTTAGAGCTAGCGATAGGGTTAGGCCTGAAGGTGGATTTCCACTGTCGCGTAATTTTTACGTGCACACGGACGTAAATTTGAACTGGCTTTACGTGCGTAAATAAAATAGAAACGATGTGCGAAAGATCGCGCGTAAACGTAAAAGTTGAACGAAGTTCAACTTTTACGTTTACGCGCGTCCTTTCACTCATCGTTTCTACTTTGTTTACGCACGTAAAGCCAGTTCAAGTTTACGTCCGTGCGCACGTAAAAATTACGCGACAGTGGAAATCCACCTTAAGGCATTGCAAACGTTAATGTTAGCGTTAAAAGTAAGCGGCGCATTTTGAGTTTCAATCAGCTTAAAGGGTTCCTCCGAAATGAAAAGAGCACACAGGTTTCTTGGTTGACTCTTAATTATTCTGGAAAGGCTTTGGCTGATACAAGTAAAGTGGTGAAGAGGGTGATTTGGTTGAAAACGGAATACAGCAGGACTGGACTTGATTCGCAGTGCTCAAACAGCTTGCTGTCGGCCGAGAAATAGAATAAAATATTAAAAACGGCTGCTTCTATTTGACGATAGGTTTCGGCCAATACCAACAACTTCTGTTCATCAACAACACCAAAAATTCGAGTTAACGATGTTCAAGGGCAAAATATTGAGAGTTAAAAGAGTAAGCTGTTTCCTGTCGGTTTCCGCTCTGAAACAGAGCTTTGGCTGGCGTTACGCGTGCTTTGGTTGTTTGAAACGATTTCGAAGCGTTCATTTTCGTCGTCAAATGGAACCAGTGGAATGAAAATCGTATCACAAATCAACGTAAATGACGACAGGTCAAGAATTTGGACGGAAAACTTAACTAGTTCTGAAGATATTCTTTAGCTTAAGAACGTAGAATGAATTGTGAAATTCGATCGCACCCAAATGGCCTGTCACACGATTCGCGTGAAAATTATTTTAACTGTTTATCTCAGGTGAAAATGCTCTTTGCTGTTAATCTTGCGTGAAATACTTTTTGCTGATGTTTACAAGACTCCATATAAGCGAACTAACCTAGGTACTCGATGCAAAAGTGATTTATATGTTGAAATCCGCCAGCATGTTAATCTCTTCGTGTGTTTACATGACCTGACAGCCGATCATGAGTTTTCAAGACAGGACTACCCAACGACCTTTTCTGAGAATTTTTATCGTACGATGTACTAAACACTAGCTGAGTGTCCCCCTGTCAATCTTCGTTAATATTTAACTTTCCTGGCAAAAAAATAACCGCTCTTCAATGCCAGCGAGCAAAACTTTTGAGAAATAAAAATCCCAGCCAGCTACGAGCGTGTCGTTTCTCAACGAGCCAGCAAAGTTGAAAATGCCACAAACACGAAATGCCAGCCAGCATGGGTGGAATCTTTCCAGTTTGCCAGCCAGCAGTCGCGTAAGGAAGAAAAATACCCAGCCAGCTAAGTAACTTGATTTTTGGGCAAAATATGTCGAATGGTTTATTTCGGATGTCAGATCGTTCCCAAGACAGGCAGTAGGCTTCTATCTGTATCCCTTTTAGTTTTTTTCTCCGAAGTCCTATCTTCTCGCAGATAAAAATCCACCAAAATACGAAGCCAACTGACAGCACATGCTGATTCAATACGTTGAGACTCTTGAAAGTTGCTTTACGAGCCCAAGGACAGTTTGTTTTTCATTAACTTTATTTTCAATCTCACGCAGATAAAAGTGCGCCCTCAGTGTCAGTGCTCTCAGTCAGCATGAAAACTGAAATAAGACAGCTGCCAGAAATAACGTGTTTTGATTCCTGTCAGCCAGTAAGACTCATTACGGACACAAATTCTAGCAAGATTTCGTTAAAATAACACTGCCAGCAAGATTTTTATTTCAGGAAACATTTTGCCAGCCAGCCCAAAATCGGCCTGCAGAGCGGTTATTTTGCAGATCGGCTCCATCGGCACTCTTGTCAAGAGTGCTCGATGGAGCCGATCTGCAAAATAACCGCTCTGCAGGCCGATTTTGGCTGGCTGGCAAAATGTTTGCTGAAATAAAAATCTTGCTGGCAGTGTTATTTTAACGAAATCTTGCTAGCATTTGTGTCCGTAATGAATCTTACTGGCTGACAGGAATCAAAGCCCTAATTTTTTGTCTGGCAGTTGTCTTATTTCAGTTTTCATGCTGGCTGAGAGTACTGAGGGCACACTTTTATCTGCGTGAGATTGAAAATAAAGTTAATGAAAAATAAACTGTTTTAATATCTTGGGCTCGTAACGCAACTTTCAAAAGTCTCAACTTATTGAATAGCATGTGCTGTCAGTTGGCTTCGTATTTTGGTGGATTTTTATCTAAGAGAAGATAGGACTTCGGGGAAAAAACTAAAAGTAAACAACACGGTACACAGATAGAAGCCTACTGCCCGTCTTGGGAACGATCTGACATCCGAAAAAAAACCATTTGACATATTTTGCCCAAAAATTAAGTTAAAATCAATACTTAGCTGGCTGTTTTTTTTTCTTCCTTACGCGACTGCTGGCTGGCAAACTGGAAAGATTCCACCCGTGCTGGCTGGCATTTCGTGTTTTATGGCATTTTCAACTTTGCTGGCTTGTTGAGAAACGACACGCTCGTAGCTGGCTGGGATTTTTATTTCTCAAAAGTTTTGCTCGCTGGCATTGAAGAGCGGTTATTTTTTTCCCAGGAAAGTTAAATATTAACGAAGATTGGCAGGGGGACACTCAGCTAGTGTTCAGTACATCGTACGATAAAAATTCTCAGAAAAGGTCGTTGGGTACTCCTGAGTTTTGTACTTTTAAATATTTGCCGCGCGTGGCAATTAAACTTTTCCTTGCACTGTTTTCCAAGATACTCAGCTCGTCGAAAACGGACCGACTTCTCGTGATGCCGATTGCCTACTATTAGATGAATTCTCCGTGATGTTTTCGAATTGAAACTTTTTCCTCCGCGGCCAAGCGAATTTCATTTCCAGTCCTTGCCAGAACTTTTCAAGGTGACAATGCCCTCTGTGATCGCAATGAATTCTGGAATCAAATGGCCTCTCCAACGCGGAAAACACCGAATCGAACATCACATTTTTTTCGCCTGAGTCAAAACACAACTCTCCTTTCCCAATTTCTGCCACGGCAACCTTTGGCAAATGGGCCAACACTCTCAACTACGGGCCGTTTTAAACATGAGAGTTCCTTTCAGCCCGTCCCGCCTGGCTCAGTACTCTGTACTGCAAAACGCAAATTTGCTCGCTCCGGGAGTCAACTTAAATCTCTTTGTGTTTGGCAAGCATAGAAAAACACCACTCACTTCCTTGAGCAGGGTCTGACTTGCGGGCCAAAAGACTTTAAATGACGTCTTTTCGACCACCAGGCTGGCGAGTTTCGATTAAATTTACCTAGCTATCGACACCTCAGAGCCACGTAAGTTTCCTATCAATAAAACTTAAATCGATGTTCTCACCGCCAAACGTGTGGTCTATGTCACTCTATCAAACAATCCTTTCTACCCGTCAATCATTTCACGTGTTCCTCAGGTAATTAAATTCGCGCATGAATATTAATGCGAATACAAATGAGCGTAGCTGAATTGAAGGGCTGAGAGCAGAACCGACCCAAATGACTTTTAGGGCCTTTTTTTTGTATACGCTTTTTCTTGAAAAAGAGTGGAAAATGGTAAAAAAAAAATATAGGGCAATTTTGTTCTATTGAATCAAAAGCCACATGCAAACATTCAGCTGATTTAGACCAAAAAAAGAAAAAAGCTCTAAAAGTCATTTTGGTCAGTTATGCTCTCAGCCCTTCAAATTATGAATATCATATATCTGAAGTGCGGATTAAAGAACTAAGATGTGAGTGATCATCGCAGTTACTACTCAGGCAACAGTGAACATAAAGCCTGACAAAAATTCAGGCATCATAGCAGTCAAATTCTAATGACACATCTGCATTTAAGTTAGTTTCAGTAGTTTCACTAGCAACCTTTGTGGTTTCCCAGGTACCATGGTATGGAATCCCAAAAGTATGGGTTCCCAAGTCTCCACTGATTAAAATCAGTAGGTAAAGGGGGATTTTTGTGTGTGCAAGGGAAGGTGGTTGTGAGCAGAAAATAAGATCATTAGTAAAATAGTTAGCTTGGTAAGGGGTTATATTGAACGAGAGACCTCTGCAACGCAGCACTCTCAAGCTCAACAATTAGTGTTAAAGTAACAAAACTAACTAAAACCTAGCAGAAATGTTAGATTAAAATTCCAGAGAAAGCCACATCGAGGGAGTAATTTGGTAAGGGGCAAAATATGTGAAGGGATTAGGGTTAGCTGACTATTGGAAATGGGGAATGGGGAATTCCGTATAATTTAATAACGATTACGACTAGTAATTTTAAATAGAGGGGTGAAGAAAATAAAATAAATAGAGGGAATTTGGGAGGTGGAAACTCAATATAGGGGTTAGGGTTATGTTGAGCGAGAGACCTCTGCAATACAGCACTCTCAAGCTCAATTTGATGTACATTAAGATAATGATGAGTATTACACTCAGGGCCAGGGTTAGCTAGACATTGGGGAGGGAGAAACTCCCTTTTGAAGGATAAGACATATTTAGTTTGGGCAAGGCTGTTTAGGGTTAGCTAATTTTGGGGAGGGGGGAACTCTGTACAAGGATTAGGATAAGGACTGTTTAGGTAGGGGAGGGGCAATGCTGTTTAGGGTTAGCTAATTTTGGGGAAAGGGACACCCTGTATACGAATTAGGCCTATGCTGTTTACGGTTAGCTAATTTTGGAGTAGGGGAAATCTGTATACGGATTAGGCCTATTTAGTTTGTGGAGGGGCAAGGCTGATAAGGGTTAGCTAATTTTGGGAAGGGGACACCCTGTATACGAATTAGGCCTATCTGGTTTAGGGAAGGGGCAATGCTGTTAGGGTTAGCTAATTTTGGGGTAGGGGGAACTCTGTATACGGATTAGGCCTATGTAGTTTGGGGAGGGGCAATGCTGATTAGGGTTAGCTAAGTTTGGGAGAGGGGGGAACTCTGTACAAGGATTAGGGCTGTTTTGGTAGGGGAGGGGCAATGCGGTTAAGGGTTAGCTAATTTTGAGGAGGGGGGAACTCTGTACAAGGATTAGGGCTGTTTAGGTAGGGAGGGCAATGGTGATTAGGGTTAGCTAATTTTGGGAGAGGGGGGGGGACTCTGTACAAGGATTAGGACTGTTTAGGTAGGGGAGGGGCAATGCGGTTTAGGGTTAGCTAATTTTGGGAAAGGGGACACCCTGTATACGAATTAGGCCTATCTCGTTTAGGGAAGGGGCAATGCTGATTAGGGTTAGCTAATTTTTGGGGAAGGGAACACCCTGTATATGGATTAGGCCTATTCAGTTTGGGAAGGGGCAATGCTGTTTAGGGTTAGCTAATTTTGGGGAGGGGAACTCTGTACAAGGATTAGGACTTTTTAGGTAGGGGAGGAGCAATGCTGTTTAGGGTTAGCTAACTTTGGGGGGGGGGAACCCTGTATACGGATCAGGCCTAGTTAGTTTGGGGAGGGGCAATGCTGATTAGGGTTAGCTAATTTTGGGGAAGGGAACACTCTGTATACGGATTAGGCCTATTCAGTTTGGGGAGGGACAAGGCGGTTGAGGGTTAGCAAATTTTGGGGAGGGGGAACTCTGTACAAGGATTAGGACTGTTTAGGTGGTGGAGGGGCAATGCTGTTTAGGGTTAGCTACCTTTGGGGTAGGGGGAACTCTGTATACGGTACCTTTTTAAGGTATAAACTGCTTTTCACGTGGAGACAATAACAGTATTACTATGTACTACGTTTACGACATCAATAACGAAATACTACGTAAGTTTTATTTCAATCTCCTTTTACTATATACTCCGTTTTAACATTTTTTTTCTCCCCCTTGACAAACTGACTCCTTGTAATGCGTAGTCGCAGTCCATGAAAGTTTGACTTTGTCTCTTATGGTTTTCAGTCTTTCCTCGTTTTTTAATTAAGCTTACGTTCCGACACCATTAACATAATCACCATCGTATATACAAATATTTATCTCTCCTTTTTTTCCTCCCTCTTGAGACTATCTTTGTTTCTTCTCTCACAATTTTTCTTCGACAAGGACTCGGCACAGAGGATGTCGGGCATTGACCTGGTACCAGGTTAGAAATATCCTCGCTCAGTTGTGCTTTGCCCCTGAAGACTCACAGCTACAAGGAGCCTTGGTGCCGATGCATCCTTTTCAACTTTCCGGCCGGAAACTCTTCTTTACTGCAATCTAAATTTTCTTTCACTTTTCCTTTCTTTTCTTTTGTAATCTACATCTACCTATGAGAAATGAATTATGCACGTTAGTTCTCTCTTCCAAAAGCCAGCTAACCCCGTATATAGTTTCAGCTTCTCCCTAATCAAGCATTTCCCCTACACTAAATTAATTTACCCTAAACTAAATAGGCCTAATCCTATGTAGGTATTTTCCCTTCCAAAATTAGCTAACCTAATCAGCATTGCCCCTCCCCAAACTAAACAGGCCTAATCCGTATACAGGGTGTTCCCTTCCCCAAAATTAGCTAACCCTAACAAGCCCTGCCCCTCCCTCAACTAAATAGGCCTAATCCGTATACAGGATTTCCCCTCCCCAACATTAGCTAACCCTAAAAACCATTGCCCCTCCTAAACTCAATAGGCCTAATCCGTATACAGGACGTTCCCTTCCCCAAAATTAGCTAACCCTAAACAGCCTTGCCCCTCCCCAAACTAAATAGGCCTAATCCGTATGTAGGTATTTTCCCTCCCCAAATTAGCTAACCCTAATCAGCATTGCCCCTCCCTAACTAAATAGGCCTAATCCGTATACAGGGTGTTCCCTTCCCCCAAATTAGCTAACCCTAAATAGCCCTGCCCCTCCCCAAACTAAATAGGCCTAATCCATATACAGGATTTCCCCTCCCCCAAAATTAGCTAACCCTAATCAGGATTGCCCCTCCCCAAAACTAAATAGGCCTAATCCATATACAGAGTCCCCCTCCCCCAAAATTAGCTAACCCTAAACAGTATTGCCCTCCCCAGCCTAAGCAGTCGTAATCCTTGTACAGAGTTCCCCCCAAAAAAAATTAGCTAACCCTAAATAGCCCTGCCCTCCCAAAACTAAATAGGCCTAATCAGTATACAGGATTTCCCCTCCCCCAAACTTAGCTAACCCTAATCAGCATTGCCCCTCCACCACCTAAACAGTCCTAATCCTTGTACAGAGTTCCCCCCTCCCAAAATTTGCTAACCCTCAACCGCCTTGTCCCTCCCCAAACTGAATAGGCCTAATCCGTATACAGAGTGTTCCCTTCCCCAAAATTAGCTAACCCTAATCAGCATTGCCCCTCCCCAAACTAACTAGGCCTAATCCGTATACAGGCTTCCCCGCACCCCAAAGTTAGCTAACCCTAAACAGCATTGCTCCTCCCCTACCTAAAAAGTCCTAATCCTTGTACAGAGTTCCCCCTCCCCCAAAATTAGCTAACCCTAAACAGCATTGCCCTTCCCAAACTGAATAGGCCTAATCCATATACAGGGTGTTCCCTTCCCCAAAATTAGCTAACCCTAATCAGCATTGCCCCTTCCCTAAACCAGATAGGCCTAATTTGTATACAGGGTGTCCCCTTCCCAAAATTAGCTAACCCTAAACCGCATTGCCCCTCCCCTACCTAAACAGTCCTAATCCTTGTACAGAGTCCCCCCCCCCTCTCTCAAAATTAGCTACCCTAATCAGCATTGCCCTCAACTACCTAAACAGCCCTAATCCTTGTACAGAGTTCCCCCCCTCTCCCAAACTTAGCTAACCCTAATCAGCATTGCCCCTCCCCAAACTACATAGGCCTAATCCATATACAGAGTTCCCCTACCCCAAAATTAGCTAACCCTAACAGCATTGCCCCTTCCCTAAACCAGATAGGCCTAATTCGTATACAGGGTGTCCCCTTCCCCAAATTAGCTAACCCTAAACAGCATTACCCCTCCCAAACTAAATAGGCCTAATCCGTATACAGGGTTTGCCCTCCCCAAACTAAATAGGCCTAATCTGTATACAGGGTTTCCCCTCCCCAATATTAGCTAACCCTAATCATCATTGCCCTCCCCAAACTAAATAGGCCTAATCCGTATACAGGGTTTCCCCTCCCCCAAATTTAGCTAACCCTAATCAGCATTGCCCTTCCCAAACTAAATAGGCCTAATCCGTATACAGGGTTTCCCCTCCCCCAAAATT
Source organism: Pachyseris speciosa (assembly GCA_016490735.1). Taxonomy (NCBI): domain Eukaryota; kingdom Metazoa; phylum Cnidaria; class Anthozoa; order Scleractinia; family Pachyseridae; genus Pachyseris; species Pachyseris speciosa. The sequence continues at coordinate 25,460 of JAEMWC010000297.1, forward strand.
AGCTAACCCTAATCAGCATTGCCCTTCCCAAACTAAATAGGCCTAATCCGTATACAGAGTTCCCCCTACCCCAAAATTAGCTAACCCTAACAGCATTGCCCCTTCCCTAAACCAGATAGGCCTAATTCGTATACAGGGTGTCCCCTTCCCCAAAATTAGCTAACCCTTATCAGCCTTGCCCCTCCACAAACTAAATAGGCCTAATCCGTATACAGATTTCCCCCTACTCCAAAATTAGCTAACCGTAAACAGCATAGGCCTAATTCGTATACAGGGTGTCCCCTTCCCCAAAATTAGCTAACCCTAAACAGCATTGCCCCTCCCCTACCTAAACAGTCCTAATCCTAATCCTTGTACAGAGTTCCCCCCTCCCCAAAATTAGCTAACCCTAAACAGCCTTGCCAAACTAAATATGTCTTATCCTTCAAAAGGGAGTTTCCCCCTCCCCATGTCTAGCTAACCCTGGCCCTGAGTGTAATACTCATCATTATCTTAATGTACATCAAATTGAGCTTGAGAGTGCTGTATTGCAGAGGTCTCTCGCTCAACATAACCCTAACCCCTATAATGAGTTTCCACCTCCCAAATTCCCTCTATTTATTTTATTTTCTTCACCCCTCTATTTAAAATTACTAGTCGTAATCGTTATTAAATTATACGGAATTCCCCATTCCCCATTTCCAATAGTCAGCTAACCCTAATCCCTTCACATATTTTGCCCCTTACCAAATTACTCCCTCGATGTGGCTTTCTCTGGAATTTTAATCTAACATTTCTGCTAGGTTTTAGTTAGTTTTGTTACTTTAACACTAATTGTTGAGCTTGAGAGTGCTGCGTTGCAGAGGTCTCTCGTTCAATATAACCCCTTACCAAGCTAACTATTTTACTAATGATCTTATTTTCTGCTCACAACCACCTTCCCTTGCACACACAAAAATCCCCCTTTACCTACTGATTTTAATCAGTGGAGACTTGGGAACCCATACTTTTGGGATTCCATACCATGGTACCTGGGAAACCACAAAGGTTGCTAGTGAAACTACTGAAACTAACTTAAATGCTGCATGCAAACATTCAGCTGATTTAGACCAAAAAAAGAAAAAGGCTCTAAAAGTCATTTTGGTCAGTTATGCTCTCAGCCCTTCAAATTATGAATATCATATATCTGAAGTGCAGATTAAAGAACTAAGATGTGAGTGATCATCGCAGTTACTACTCAGGCAACAGTGAACAGAAAGCCTGACAAAAATTCAGGCATCATAGCAGTCAAATTCTAATAACACATCAGATCAGCTGAATTCCTTGAACTCGCTTTCCAACTGATTAGCAATGTGAATGAGACAGGAATTATGCAAAAATTAGGTGTTGTGTCATCAAGCACGAGCAAGATAAAACTCCATTCTTTTGCATGTTTGCCGCCTTTTTTAGTCTCGTGTATTTAAAGAGACAGAATTTTAAATGTTTCGCCAATGCTATTGTAGAAACAAAGCTTTTATGGGCCGTTAAAAAAGCTTCGCAAGGATGCGGCCTTTAACCATGCTGTCAAGTCACAAATGGGGCGCTCTTTCAAGTGCAAGTCATTACATGACATTGTATGTTTGGAGTACAGGGTTTGAAACGAACAAAGTCACACATCTCAAAAATGAAACCATGCCAATTAGAAACCGGGTACTCACCAATGCAACACTCCCAATACTACTCCTTCGAACTTGACCGGTCCGCGCTTAGCTTGGTCACTGGATCAGCTCCCTGAAGGGAGCACGCATCTCCCTCTTTGACATCGAGATAATCTTTTACCACGATCGGAGTAACTGCAGAATATCCGGTAACTGGTCCTAACTGGACCGGTAACTTGATAACTGGACCTCGATTCCCCAATCTGACAACAACAACGTATTCGTAGTTCGAGATTGGCTGCCATTTTAAAGTGTGAAATTTTATGTTCGCAGTTTCAAAAACGTAAAGCTTATGAAAGAGCCACAGTCAACTTAACAGGGCTTTGTTGTGGCCTCCGTCATATGTGGGAAAGACATTACGTTGTTTTCTCCAACCAAGGCATACATTTTCAACAGGACAAGGTTTCTATCCGTAAACCGGCGGGTTTCTTTTGCAGGTCACGGGTCACAGGTCACGAGTTACGGGTGACGGGTCACAGGTCACGGGTCACAAGTCGCGGGTCATGTTTTCCGAGAATTGTACCACTCGAGTGACTTAAACCTTTTACCACGGACTTAAAGCAGCCCTGGACGGCAATCAATCGGAGGTCAAGATGGCCTTGTTGATGACCGCAATTTACGTAATGCTCTTGCCGTCCACCTAACGTCGCGGCAGCCATTCCCACAAGTTTGGCGGTGTCTCGAGAACGCGAGTTTCTTTTTCAATTTTACCTTTGAAATCCGTGTCTTTTCCAAGGCAAATCTGGATTATATTCTAAACTAGCGATATGAGATCGCATAGGCGAAAGCTATTGGTTTTTTTCTTTTTTCTTTCCAGTGCAAAAATGCAAATTCGCAGCGACAACGACTACGGCGAATGCTGGAAGCGAAGTTCCCGCCGTTGCTAAAAATGGGTAAATATATCTTTTCTTTTCATTGCATTTGCCTCTGCTTTTCCCCGAAATTTACCCGATTTTCAAAACAAAGCTGACAGGATTATTTAGCTATATAGTGAAGAAAAACTTTCAACTTTTCGCGCACAGGACGACGTTCTAGCCCCATTCCCCCTCGCCATGCTTTGCCGTCCTAGGGTCCGCCGCCAGGGTTGCTTAAGGTCCGTAAGGTTTAAGTGGTTAGTTGTCACAATAATTGAAAGTCATTCTTGTGGTATAAATCTAGGGAAAAAGACCTGTGACCCGTGACCTGTGTCCTGTGACCTACAAAAGAAACCCGCCGTCGTACACTGCTTTTTGGCAGGCGTCATGTTTGTTTCCACAGAAAGCAAAAAACCTGGGAACGAGTTAAAAGTTTAACCGCGTGACCACGCTTGGCTTGATCAATATTTGAAAACATGGCGGCACTGAGCGTTATCGGACAGTCCTCTGATTCTACTGGAAATGAAGCATCATTTATCTACAAGCGCTTTGCTGGCCTTCAAGCTGTTGGGAGCTTCATTATTTGCGGTTTTGCTGGATCCCTACCTACATCGTACGTGGCATCGATGGAGGAAACGTCGAGAAAACGGGATCGATAATGGCTGTCCTAGTATTTGAATCATGATCAATGGCACTTAAAACAACATCGAAAAGGTGAACGTGAATAAAATCGATGCAGTGCGACATTTGTTGACGTTTAGGTCAGCATTATGAATCAACGTCATTGTGCTTTCGTGACAACGGTTGAATCAGTGGAAAAGAGCTTCAGCCTTTTTTCTTCCCAACTCAAGCGACCTCTTGGAGCTAACGGAGGGAGAACTCCAACTTACATATACCCAAAAGTGAGTGTCATATGACTAATGCTATAATAAGAATAAATTAAGAGTACCTCACAAATTTATGTTCTAAGTTCTAAGCTTAGGCCCTGTAGTAGCAGGCATTTATCACTCCTAAATTTTGAGCCTGAGTATTAGCAGCCATTTGTGACTGAGATATCCTTGTCACTCCATTAGCCACATCCCACAAGCTTCACAGTTTTAGTGGTTACAATAGGAAGTGAAGTGCTGTCCCGGACAGTCACCTTTGCCTATATCCAGTCAAGGCTGTGCTCGGGCGGCACCCTAAGGCAACTAGCTAATGTTTGGGTGAACTCTGGTGACTGCTAGAAATTATTTATTGCCCACGCAGGGAACTCCTTTAGGTCCAGTGTGCAACAAAACAGGCCAAAGTTCTTCAAGATACTGGCGTTGGCGTTGGTTTATTGTGTTAGTGAAGTATGACACAAAAAAATTCATTCTACAATTATTTGCACATTCGGTAAGATTCGTAGTTGTTGGAAAATTTGTTGAAGTTTCTATGATTTTAGAACATACACTGTATAGCACAATCTTCTCTTGCATGTTTGTACAAGCTGTGCAAGGCGTTGTGTTAGTGAAGTATGACACAAAAAAAATTCATTCTACAATTATTTGCACATTCGGTAAGATTCGTAGTTGTTGGAAAATTTGTTGAAGTTTCTATGATTTTAGAACATACACTGTATAGCACAATCTTCTCTTGCATGTTTGTACAAGCTGTGCAAGGCGCACTTAATCTGCTCAGGCTGGCATCTCTTCGCATTAATCTTGCCATAAATTTTGTTATGCAATGTTATTTTGAAGTTTGTTACAGTTTGAATTATTCACTTTGCATTTGCTTTGTTTAAACAAGGCCATGATATATCCATCCAATATCATAATAGCATGATCACAATTACTGAAAGTACCAGTATTCGTCAGTGGAGTACCTCTGTAGGTAATTTACTTGGTTTATTCTCCACCTTGCTGGGCAAGTTATAATTCTGTTTGGTCGCCTTACTCACAATGTACTTGCTTCATTTGTCTCGATTGTTGAAGCAGTTTGCCTCAGTGGGCACTTCACATGGTCCATTCACCTTGTTGGGCAAGTAATAATTCAGATTTTTAAATTGAAGTACATGTATCCTCAGCATGCGCTATTCTCTGTAGAGAGCACCCCAAATACCCAAGTGTCGTTTCTTGCCCTTCGTCCTCGTTGGTATTGTAAAGGGAAACAATAATTATTTGGATAATTCAATTTCTTTAGCCATCTTATTTGTCATGGGCATACTGGGAAAATTTTGTCTGGTGGAGGGGGGGAGGGAGGGTCTGAACATTATTTGCCCGAATGATAACTAGATATCTTAACATTGTTTCATTAATTAAAGAGGAGAAAATAGAAAAACAGTATAACAATTAAAAAAAATAAGCAAAGCAACAGCGAAATGTCGCATGGTTAATTTAAAGCAGTGACTTACTTTTGATTTGTGCTTGAACTGGCTTTCGTCGCACTCCATCACGCATACATTGCCACTGAATGGAATGATGGGCCTGTCCTCGAGGTCCTTTTTGCAATAATGTCTAAGGACAGTGAAGAAGTTTCCAACAGTATTCCCACCATCCTAGACTCCAAAGATAAGCCAGAATTAACAGTTTTTCCAAAGGAATTCTTGGAAATTCCACGAAAAAACTTCCCTCTCTCAATGACTTTTTGCGATGACACATTGTATTTGGATTTGTTAGCTTTGATGTTAGGGTAGGAACTTTACATGTGGACTTTAGTTAATTACAGAATTAGGGTTAAGCCCTCAGGTTAGTGATTAGGCCTAAGCACTTATTTGGATTGGTTATCTTTGATGTAAGGCTAGGAATGTTGTAAGTCTCTCAGTAATAATATTTTATTTAGATTTATTATTTATTTATTACGCCTTTACTGGCTACTGGCCTACCCAGTATGGGTAGGCACGAATAGGAATCCTAGGTCCCATGCAAGGTGCCCTCCCTACCCATTCCCACAACCCAAGAAGGTTGACCACACCACCGGGGTCTACATCCCCTTCTCTTTTCGAGCAGTGGTGTCAGAGTTCCTTAACGTCCCACAAGAACAGATCAGAGAGAGAGAGAGAGCTGTGAGACGGGGCCCATGGTTCCGTGCTTCAGGGTTAAGTGCTCAGCTCAGTGATCAGGGTTAAACACTTATTTTGTGGGGTTAGTATTGAAAATAAGGGATAGTACAGACATTATTAGGATATTGGATTGGGGTAAAACAGAAGCATACCGTACAATGTAGTTCAATAATTATGTAACCATACATGTATGTAGAAAAATAGAAAACCTTTATATTCTTTTTAGTCTTTTTGTAACAATATTTTCAACTACAGTATGTCTAACCTCAATATAAGATTCATAAATATAATAATAATTATTCTTACACATTTACTTAATTAGTATAATGGAATTTATTTTTTTATGGAAATTATTCATTTTGAAAATATTGGCCTGTTTACAAGCTGATGTAAAGGAAATTTCCTTGGAATAATCAAAAGTACACGTAAGATTGGTAGCTGTGCAAGGGTTTAACCTTGTAGGAGAAATAAGTGTTTGAATTTGCCAAACCTGGTCACTACATGGGCATAATGGTTTTCAATTTCAGTTATTTTACTGGGGTAGCTGGGGCTTGAATAGGTAATCGCATAAGTGGGAAGTGGGAACAGGGTGAAGGTACACTGTAACGGTGTAACCTGCGATCAGGCTCTATTTTCGTTTCGATGGTAAACCTTTCCCGCGGGAAAGGCGAAACGAAAAATAGAGCCTGATACAAGTCTTCCACGGAACGTCTACCGCCCACTTTTTTGATTGATTGACATTTTTCAAAATCAGCCAATCAAAATTACTTCCGTTTCGCGATACTCGCGAGCTCTCGCGCGTGAAGTGATGTGGAATGTAGAAGACGCCATTTTTGTTTTGGGAGCGTCTTGTCCTACATCATTCATTGTTGTTGGGGAAAGTAGCGGTTTTGGTCCCAAAGTAAGCGCACATAACAAATTTTATAAACGCTGGGAAAGGCGATATGTGTTTCCAAAGACTATGTGATGCTGATATCTTTTTGTGGGTAGTAAAGCACCACTGATGATTCGGCTGAAGGAAGATCAGGTGAATTACTACACTGATTACTATTGTCGATGTATTTCTCGTCTTCCCCTCGAAATACAATAGTAAAGAATTTTTTAGTAGAGTCGAGAGTGTTGTTCTATTTGAGTTGTGGAAAAACGGGATTTTGCCGTTCACTCGTTTATTAAGTTTTAGCTTTTGAAGCTCGCTTACCTTTAATTTGAACAAATGAATAAATGCAGGCCGGCCTTGATGTATTCTTTTAATGAAATTTAATCTATAAAACAAATTTTGCAGCATCACTAAAAAGCTGCATTGTGGTGGTGCACTGTTATTGAACTCATTCATTGGGATACCAAAAATACGATTTTTCCTCAAGTGTTTGGCTCTCTAAGGAGCCATTTTTATTAATCACTTTTTTAGCTGTTTATCAGAGGCTCCATGTTTGATGTATATTATTGATACATAACTTTATTCAGTGGATGAGAGGTATTTACATGTATACGCTGGTTGGCTAATTATCCACTGGAATAATATCTGAAATTTTTAAGTGTAGCATGTGTGATCATTGATTCAGTGAAAGGTAGAATCAACTAGCCTGAAGGGCAATTGGATAATTCCAACCCATTGTTTTCTTTGCATGCTGACCATGACTGAGAACAAACAGTAGTAGTAAATATATAGATTACCCAATTTATCTACTGTGTACAGGCAATTGAGACCACTAAACGTGGTTATCCACAAATACCATCAAATGATGAAGACATTGCAAATGAAAATAACAAAGAAGATTTCATCTACAATTAACACACCAGTAGACTGCAGTTTGGTTTCTTTATTTTAAATCTAAATGATGCAATAAGGGAAGGGGATGCTGCGAGGCTTTTTAGATGCTTTAAGCTTGTTCTTGTGATGGAATATAATTACCAGCGCTCTAAATACACCTATTTACTCTTGCATTTTTTTGCCTAGGTATTAGCACTCCTCTCTAAGGGGGAAGCCAAGCATCTTCTTGCCAACAGGTTTTTTAACAGTGAGGGGTAAAAAGGGAAACAAGCCATTGGATTTCCAAATGCAACACCTAAATTTTTCACTGAAAATGGTTCTGAAATCACTATTGGGAAAAATCACAAAAAGATCAGCTCAGAGGGTGGCACATTCCCTTGAGAGATATTTGCTATGTTATCAGTCAGTCATAAGGCCTCTGGGAACAGGTGGTTGGTCTAGCACCCAACCTTGACCCTGAGATGTATGTTAAGACAGAGCACAGAATTCGGGAACTATGCCGCCTACTCTTTTCATCAAGTGTGTAGGTTCTTTTATGTACCCTTCATGTTTAAATTACATGTGAGGGTGAAAAGGCCAAATACTGTAGACTATAATCTCACTAACCAATGACCTGATCATCTGACCTGTGACAGATGTTGAGAACCCAGCCAGAATCCAAACACCATGGTTTGATCTGGGATTCAAAACAGCGACCTGTTCCTCAGCAGTCCAGTGGTGGGCAGTATGCTGTTATTCTGTTATTCATTAACTGCATGGAGAAACAACTTGGTACAGGAGGGGTAACTAAGGACATCTAGCTTTCATCAGGTTAATCTTTCATTAACTCAACAAAGGCCTGTACTGCTTATGTAGTACAGCAGTCTTTGTGGTGCATTTCAAACTACTGCACCTTGCACTGAGAATTTTTGCAATGGGAGTTCAGTCATGTTTTACATTTTTGTGGAGGATGTCAATGACCTTGTCATTCAATAACCTGCGATCAGGCCCAATTGAGGCATCGCTCTTATGTCCTTGCCTTTCCCGCGGGAAAGGTTTACCCTCGAAACGAAAATAGAGCCCGATTGCAGGTTAGTCATTCAACAACAACAACAACAACAATGTACTCCTCAATTTATTTCCTCTATTCTCATGTAGATTTCTCTTGCTACAATTTACGTTGGGGTTTCAAATAATTCACTGGTTTTTCTGAGTTAAATGTATTACTATCAACAAGATAATTGGCACTTTTATGCTGTCCTCACGAAATTTTGTTAAGTGTAAAAATTGACAAATATTCAATTTAAGCTTAAATTTAATCTGGAGAGACTGACGTCCACTGTGAAGTTTCTAAAGCCCTTCTATTGTACTTTTTCTATGGCCGGTCATTCTGCTATTTATGTTTTTTTTTTTTCATATCAAGAAGAAAAACTTTATTATTGGTGGTGTGAATTACTCAACAGTGTTTTAGTTGTTGTTCCAGAGGCGAACCTACATGCAAATGATAATTTATTAACTTTACGGCCGTAAAAGAATGGTACAAAACAAATTTAAAAGAACTTACATTAAGCTTTCAAAATGTTTGTCCATAGAATAGGAGAGTACTCTCGCATCCTAACATTGAAACCAACGTGTCTATGATCTTGTACTTATCAGCTGAGCTTCGATGTGTCTTGCTTCTCGTTGAATTGTTGTTGAATACAAACCAGCCAGCTTCCAAGTCTTTATACCGTTGTCAGGCTTTCACAAACACGAAAGATAATGTTCGAAATAGAGGAATAACAGAGGGATCAGTGGGAACTCGTCAGAACGCTTCGTCTTTATCATTCTTCATGAAGATCATTCCGCGAATCTTTTAAGTGAATCCAGTATGTACATCAAAAGCAAAACTAATAAAATTTTCCCTCTCCGCTAATTTACGTGAAAATAGAAAGGCTCTGTTGTTTTGTGTTGTAAAACTAAAAAGAACTTGAGATTACTCATTGTCCGTAATGGCGGCTCAGTCGCGAGAGAATTTCGCGAGAGCCTCGCGAACACGCCTCTTAGTGACTTCCGGTTATTGAATCAGCCAATCAGATTTCGTCCAAATTCTGGACGAAGCCACAGACTCCCGTGAGACTAGCAAGGGAGACTTTTGTCTGATTGGTTGATTCTTACCCTTGAATCCAGGCTCCTCTACACGCGCGCCAAAGATATTTCAGTGTAAACAAACATGGCCGCACGGGTGGAAAGATGTACTGGATCACTTATTCTATTAGTATATTTTGGATAAAAATATCAATGTTCATGTGTCGTCCTCTTTCCCAATGATAGTAAAAATTGGAAATGATTTCTTAAGGACCATAAAATGTTATTTGTACAAGTATCCGCTCTAGTGTACAAGCGGATTTTTCCTGCGTGGAGGTTCATGCGGCGTGTAAGCGTGAATATGTTGGGGGAAAAAACGGTTTGAATGAGGAACGATCTGCTCTAAAAGCAGGAATACCGCCGGGTTGGGAAAATTCTTTATGCCGTCAAGTTTACAAAATGACGAAGCACTTCATAGCTGTGTCAGAGGTCAGCGAAAGTTCAACGGCGGCTTTGTCAACAGAAGACCGATGTGCTTCGAGGTTAGTTCTATAAATTAAACTGAACTACGTACTTTCACGGGCTCTTTCTGTACAACATTCAGTGAGTTTTTCGGTATAATTGAGACTCAGTTTGATAGTGATGTACACAGAAGAGGTCAAAGCGCAGGAAAACCGTTTCTAGTGAAAATAAGCGCAAGTGTTATTTTTAAAATGTATTTGAAATATTCAATAATTGAAGTTATATACGCTTACATCAAGGAGCTCATTTATCAAATTTCTTGACTAGGCTGGGTTAGTGTATAAGGTTTTCAATTGTCTACCAGTGTACCGAACAAAGCTCCTTATACTTTTTAAATAAAAGCAGAAAGCTCTTAATGTTAATATTAAGATTCAATCACTGCAAAGACAAGCACTAATGAACTGCTACCGACTGCTACATTTGACTTATGATCAACTGATTCCTTGTTTCTGCAACTGGGCTTTTGCTGTTTAACATTTTTAAACTATAATTTAGGCTTTGCTTGGATCATAGTTGTGCTCGGATTAAGAGTAGACTGATGTGCATGGAAAACGTTCGAGTATAGGGAAACCATTTCAAGTCAAAATAAACCAAAATGGTTATATTTTTCAAGTAATTTTGCCCATTGGAATAACTGACGCTTTGTCCATTGAGGAGCTCAGATTTCTTGGTAATTCCTCAGTTGATCTGTTGGGCTTTGAATTGGCTGCTGTTGCAAAATAAACTCACTGTTATACTTTTCTTCATAAATAGTGAACCCTAGTGTTCATTTTCATAATAAACAGGTGCCCTTACCTGCTTGCTTTGTTTGTTCTAAGAATGGAATTATAATTAAAATTTTCTACATAAGCTATGAAACACAACTTGCCTCTGATCTTCTGGTTTATTTAGGAGAAATCTCCCAAGAAGTGAAAAGGCCCTCAGAGCTAACAATATCTTTTGAGTTTTATGCTGCTGCAAATATTTTTGATTCATTTTTTTTTGCATGACCTCCTCCCATCATTCTGATGATAGTAAAAAAATTTTTACTAACCAATCTACAAACACATTGCTGCTGTTTTGCATCAGTTCTGTTTTGATCATTCACTAAAATATTTTTTTAATGGTAGAGGTTTGTTTTACCCTGTTGAAGTAAGAGGCCTGATATGTAGTAGGTTTACTTGAAAGACCAAAATGTGTTCACGTTGAGTTATAATAAAACCATTACTTGTGCAAATCAACAATAAAAGAGGGATTCATTTCAACAAATATCATGAGAGGAAAAACCCACAACTAGTGAAATTACTTGTGACACAATAATCTGTGTAAGTAACATTCACCATAGGAAACTACTATTTTCTTTAGTTTTTGAAATATTAATAAAAATACATTACAACACATAATTTAATAAAAACAAATGTAAATACATCAACAATTCTTTGTAGAGATGATCAAGTCTAAATAGTGATGATTCAGTTAAAAGAGAGGCTACAAATGTATATGATTACTTTTTATTCAACAATTTTCATTCAGGTGTTAGCCAGAAGGGTGTCCATTTAGCTAATGTTGTAACACATTTATTCCACCTCTGCTTCCCCTGCAAGTGAAACAAAAGAAAAGCACATTTGTATGTATTGAATAATCAAATTTGCAAAAGAATTTTAACTACACAACACAATTTAAGATTCAAAATGATGCTTCAATTTGAAAATTGAGTGAGTTGATGCAACACCAAACAAAAACTTGTAAAATGTTTTGGTGTTTTTTCAGTTAATTCCTAACATGTGTTGAAGGATCCAGTTGCTAAATTGCCTTCCTCTGGTTGTGTTGATGTTGCAAACAAAAACAGGCTATCATAATAACAGAAGAATTGGTGAAAATGTAACATAATCAGCTGTCAGGTTGGAAATTCTTCTGCCATCCTATCACTTAAAATCACTACTCCTATGAATTCTCCTGATCTGAAATAGTTTTACGTTCTCTACCCTCTTAATTTGCAGTCAAACTTAAAATTACCTGAGAAAAGTAAGAAAAAGGATGAGTAAACAGACGTAAAGCTGCATTAAGGGGGCTTGACCAAGGCATATTGACAAATTGACGAAAACGAATTCGAGTAGCATCCATCAAAGGCGGAACAAACTTGCTCGCGCAAGAATCATCTTTGATCGAAAATTTGGTCTATCAATGCAGTACTTAAATTTCTTTTGTTTCGGTCAAAGTATTGAGATGGTATTAGAGAATCTCTCCTCCTGGCCGATCCCCGTATCACGAATTAATTATTCGGGAATACACAAAAATGTAGTCGCAATCAAATCTCGAAGCACAATTTAATTTCACTTGCGAACGACTGTCCTGACAACAAACGCCAAAATAACTTAACGGAATGGTCTACAAAGTTAAGATTTAAGACAAAATAAATTTGGAGTAAGTACAACTTAGTGATAACTCAATATTGATAGTCGATTATAATTTGCGAAATCTAGGCAGGGTAAAAGCGTGAGCCTAGAAATCAATTATTTTGAAAATGAAATTCGATCAACGAAGCTTTGTCTGGCCAGGGTGAATAGGGGGTGCACCACGAAATTACACCAGATTTTGCTAACAGGTAGTACACTAACAGAAGTATCCCCTGTTAATGGGAATTCCCATATCACGAAGGGAAACAAAAGTCTCGGGGGTATGATGACAAACTTTTAATTGAGGTAATACAAAAACTAAATTTACTAATCAAACCATTCAACTTGCCTGACAACAAAAATCATGGATATGAAACGACAGCTGTAACCATCAAATGGAAGGATTAGTTAATTGCAGTGTTGTATTCGACTTTCATGAAGAAATGATGTAAACGAAAACGGTAAGATTATCTTGTTGAACAACACCATGGAATTGAAAATGATAGCAACACGATTTCTTCCTTGGCAGAAAACGAAGCAAATAAAAACCTAAAAAAACAAACTCAAGGAACCAAAGATGGGTTGTACTTACCAGAACAGTCCCACTTGTTTAGCTTGATATTAACTACGATCTGAAGCAGACTCTTGGACGGCAGAAAAATGCATCGACACTGGGCTCGTCAAATACTCGTTGCAGACAAATCGCCATCTTGACCGTCGACACCTCCACACGAACAGACCTTTACCGACCGCAAAACTACGACAATTGATGTCACACCAAAATTTTTTTCTTCACCGTAAATTGCTTTTCGTGGTAATATGTTTGATTTGGCTTGCTGACGACCTGTTTAAGAATGCCTTATCGTTAAAGTTTTGGTTGTCAAATTCAACAGCACACAAAACCGCGTGATCGTCGAAAACTGAGAAAACAAAAAAAATTTACGCGCCTGCGCAGTCAAAAGTCTCCCTTGTTCGTGAGACTTTGTATCAGGCCCAATTGTAGCGAGCGCCGACATAAGAGGACATAAGAGCGATGCTTCAATAGCCCTTTTTCGAAATAAAACCGCAGTTTTGTATAATCACGGGCCCAAGCACGAAAGTGAGGCTAATGCGGGCAAGTCGAGGAATATTGTCGAGGAAGGCATCGAAGAACACAAACATCATAGCTGCCTTTGGAGGCTTTGGACGAAAAGGAATGACCTGGCATTTTTGCGCAGTGTACGGATGTAACAACGGTACTCGAGAGAAGGTTGCTTGTGTGAGAGGATGTAAGCAAAATGTTTCTGCTCGTATTTGTGGCCATCCTCCGAAGCGCCCTGATTTACTGAAAGTACAATTCCATCCATTTCCAGCGGAGAAGACTTTAAGAAAAGCCTGGTTTTTATTCTTGAAGAGAAAAGATTTGAAACTAAAGGACATATCGAGAAACTACCGTGTTTGTTCAATACATTTCAGTCTAGGCTTGGGATACTGCAAAGCTGACCCGATACCTTCGGTTTACAACTGTAAGAATTTGGATCGTTGCCAGGAGCATCCTTCCAAAAGAAAGGCCCCTCGAGACAGGGAGACTCAGTCGACCCCTTCCAAGCGTATGAAGAAATCTGTGCCTGAAGAGATTACGAAAACATCAACTGAGACATCAAAAGTCTCGGAAGAAGTGAGTGAGAATTGCGGTGGTGGTGGTGATGAATCCTTCATCTCTACAGTAATTCTAGCTGAACATAATTACTGTTCCTCGAACTGTTCAGTTGGTTCACAAACGTTCCTCACCTCTGAAGACCTTGACAAACTCACCGAAAGGACCAAGCAAAGCGAAGAGACACTTGAAAACAAGGAGAAATTGAGAAGAGAGTTATTTAAGATGCAAGTCTTGACGGATGACAAGAGTGTCAGATTTTACACAGGATTACCCTCTCGCAGTTTACTGGTCGACTTATTTGCATTACTTGAACCTGTTGCTCAGTCCATGAGGTACTGGCATGGACCAAGTAGTTTCAGAAATGTAAGGGGTCTTTCATTTATTACGGTATAGGGGTTGGAATAGTGACTTGGAATAGAGTGGAATAGTGGAATAGAGAGTTTCTTTGCACATATCCTTCCATTTTTATGTGTTGTTGTTTGACTGGTTGGTTATGAACTGAGTATAAAAATCATAGATGTTGCACACAGTAAATTCAAGGCTGTGCTCTAGCAGTGCCCAGGGGCCCCTGGTGACTTACTTTTGCCTTTTGGCGACAAGGAAATCTTAGTTTTTTCACACAATTATTATGCTGGGCGCCCTGGATTTCAAAGGTTCAGAGTTTTGGGCTCCCAAAAATGTTTCTTAGAGCACAGCCTTGAAATTATTCATTTATTTCATGATTGAGCTGAAATCATTTGTCTGTATTAAGAGGTAGCTGTGTTTCAGTTTCAGTTTATTTTTTTGCCACTTATTATTTTAAATTACAAGATAAACATGTATTTAACTACAAGAGATAAATTAAATAATCGATAAGAGAAAAGCATTAGGCGAGGATGCCCATATGGAAACCATTAGGGCTTATTCGGGCTACAGGCACCTCAAGAAAATACAACTATAAAAAGATAATTTAGGTGTGTCTTAATTAATTTGTAAGCACATTTAGGTTAAAAAGCAAGAACACAAACAAACAAACAAAATGAACAAAATAAGGGGAAGTCAGTTCAGGAGGAAAATTTTTAATTTAGACTTAAATTGAGAAAAACTGTCAGCATTCTGAATGTCTGTATTGAAAGAATTAAACAATTTAGGTCCTTGAAAGCATATTCCAAATTGTCCTACATTCGTTCTACAAGAAAATAAGTAAAAGGCATTGGAGTTTCTAGTATTATAATGATGAATTTGATTAGTCAGCAAAAACATTTCATTGAATGCATCAGAAAGGAGGCCTTTCTTAAAAGAAAACATAAACTTGCCAATTTGAGATCGATAAATATCACTGAGTTTCAGAATTTTCAGCTGCTTAAATATTGGTTCAGTATGAGCATCAAATGCGCTTCTTGATATGATTCTCAAAACCTTTTTCTGAAGTAAAAAAACATGGGTTGTGGTAAAGGGATCGAAAACTCAGTTTACCCTTTTAAATTTATTTATGCTTTTTTACAGATGTATTCTGTGATGTGATATTGAAATATCACTGATCCAGAGTCTACTGTTTTATAATGTTTTCAGGATACTGACAGGAAGCAGGCAGGCAGAAAAAGGAAACTAACATCATTTGAAGAATTTGTGCTTGTACTAGTGAAGCTTCGCTTAGGTCTAACAGAGCAACATTTAGCAGATAGTTTTGGTGTTACTTTTTCTACAGTTTCTAAGTTGTTTAAAACTTGGATCAATTTATTGTACTATGAACTGATCGGCTTAATAGCCTGGCCATCAAGGGAACTTGTTGAAATTCACAGGCCTCAGTGTTTTGCTCGGTATCCTAGAACCAGAGTGGTCATTGATTGTTCTGAGTTCCAGGTTGAAAAACCTAAAACTCCAACTGCACAGCGAATCACATGGAGTGAATACAAACAAAGAAACACTGTCAAGTGCTTATTTGGAATTTCACCATCAGGTGCATTTACCTTTGTTTCAAATGTATGGTCAGGTAGTGTTTCAGACAGAGAAATAACACAGAAATGTGGGTTTTTGGATCTTCTTGAGCCTGGGGATGATGTTATGGCTGACAGAGGGTTTAAAGTGCGTGATTTGCTGCTTGTAAAAAAATGCACTTTAAACATACCACCCTCTACTACTGGTAAGCCATTATCCAGAAAGCAAGTGACAAAGACTAGAAGAATTGCCTCTGCCAGAATACACGTAGAGAGAGCTATAGAACGGATTAAGAACTTTAAAATACTACAAGGAGTCATTCCTTTGACACTGAAGCCAGTAATTGACCAGATTGTTGTTGTTTGTGCTGCTTTGTGTAACATGTATCCAAAGTTAGCTAAATAAGCCAAATGGATGAGTTTCATTAGAAGCAGGTTTGTAATTCTATTCTTTAAATTAGACATACCATCTTAAAGATTAGTCTGGACTCTTCTAACTCCTATTTTATGCAGTACTGTACATTTTGTGCTTGAGAGCATTAAGCAACACCTGAGAATTCTAATGCTACATATTAACGTAGAACAGTAAAGTACAGGCAACATTGTTAACAACTAATGCATAACCCGAGATCATTGACCTGGACCCTGCTCAGTGCTGTGGGCAGGGTACTACCCCAGGACTGGGGTGAGGTGGGGTGGTCCCTAGTTCTGATTTTATAAGGTTGGCAGGTATACAAGAGTTATTGATACCCCTGAACATACAGGTATCAACTAGTAATCCTCATTAAGTTAAATACAAGACATTTCTTTCACCAAATGTGGCACAACAAAAGCCAAATAAAAGTTCTTCAACTTTAAAGTCATTGTGTCAGAAAGCTTTGAGTCAAATTGAACCAAGACACTTTCAACCCCTAGATCAGTGTATAGAACCAAAACACCAGTTGGCAATTGAGTAGCAATCATTTCCATTTGCATTTGATAAAACCACTTTGTTTCCTTTCTAAGGACTAATTTTCCAGCATTGTCTATGTCAAAATAGCCTTTCATTGCTAGGGCTGCTTCCTTGGGCTTTTGATTTCTGTGTGCCCATAGACATTTCACTTCCACCACTTTGGCTGTATTGCAACAGCTGCATGTCATAATTCCATCTGGACTTGCTCCTAAAAACACACAACTTTCGAAAATGTGTAGTCCAGTCTCCTTAACTACAAGACCTCTAT
>JAEMWC010000297.1:47500-55000 GCA_016490735.1 Pachyseris speciosa
GCGCCTGTGGTTTGATCGATCGAAAGCTCGCGGATGATTTTGGTAATTTCTATAAACGTCTTTTGAGAGGTAAATCACCTTTAAGGTGATTTACCTCTCAATAAAACAACGCTTAAATTGTTGTAGAACTGAAGTAAGAAGCAAATATATCCTTGTTCTTTCCTTGAATTTTGCAATTTTGCCTGAATTATGCGATTTTTGATGAATTATGCGAAAAGTTGCGATTTGAAGTCAATTATGCGAAATCGCAACATCGCAGAATATCAGAAGCCCTGTTTTTAATTTTTGACGTGCTTTAGCTATAGCAAAAAAGGGGCAATAGAAAAATACCAGTCACAGGTTTCTGGGTTTCCGTTTGGTAATGGACTTCCTTAGACTGCTATTGTTATACAGTCAGGCAACCAATCAAAAAAAGGTTCTTTAAGTCGATTACCCTAATTATAGTCTCTCTGGATGTCCACCTGCTAACCAAAGAGCCTGAGGACTCAGGGTACGAGATTGCGTGCTGCCAAGGTACAATGTACTTGCTTTGATGGTGAGGACTGGGTAAGCTGGGTGGCCAAATGACGAGCATTGCAAGCCAAGAGAAGTGCATGCGCACAAGCCCTGGGCAAACGGGCACAGTTAGACTCAAGTTTTCAACTTGCGGCTACTTGTGAGACTGTTTGGCCAGGGCTTAACTAAACATTAAAATTAATTGTTGTTAATTTGCAGAGGTGGTGGTGCAAGGTGATCAAGCAGGACATTTCCAGCAGGATGTAACACTTTAAATCTGAGCTTACTTGGAGGTACAGTAATATTAATGACACCGTGTTGCTGATGCCGATGATAAAACTTAAACTTATTTATTAGAAATCAGAAGACAGCTAATTTTTCCTGGAGACAATCCATTTTATGCCACATTACCAACACCAATAACTTAACAACATGATACAAATGCATGTAACATCAATTTAATGGAAACCCTGGAAAAAAATCTGAGCTCCAGAAGGGATTTGAATAATATGATCTATAAATTTATTATTGTTCCTCATTTCCACCTTTCATTTTCTTACAGCAGTATATTACGTGATACGTACCAGCTTGTGATGCTATCAATAAGCAGAATTTAATATGCCAAAAATTTTGGGCTGCAAATTTTGTCCCTTTGATTGGATGTCAATAATTGGCATTGTTTCTCCTTGTTTGCATACATGTACTGTAAGTTATTTCAGATTTCAAAGTTGCTATTTTTGTTGTTACTAAATTTTCCTGTGAGGGGTCTGCAGGGTTTCTCTTGAGTGATCAATAGGGATTATCTAGCATTCCCACCACATTTACAGTATACACAGTGGAAACTGAGGAGTCTGAAGAGCAGAACAGTTAATAGGCCATCCCATTGTCTTGTTCTGTGTTTGTGTAATTAGATGGTCATGCCTACATTGTACCATGAAAGTGATGATGAATTGCAACCAATGATAGGAGCATGGATTGGTAAGAAAGATTAAATGATTAGTAAGATTTCTTTAATAATGGTGTAGATGCTGTAAATTATACAGCTACTCAATGTGAAATATAGGGTTTGATTCTAGGTATTGATTCAGCACTTTAAGTTTCATGCGTACAGTGGAACCCTGTTAATACGGACACCAATAAGGGACATGCCAAAGTGCCCCGTTATGTGAGTGTCCATATCAAAAGGACTCATCGTGGTTTTTATATGTTAAAAGGGATTTCGATGATGGAAAACCTCAATGCAGCCAGATGCCACCAAGCATTGATACCTGACTGCAAGAATGATAATTAAATTCTTGCACAACAATTAAAAAACCCACTCTGGCAAAAAAAACAACAAAATACTAGGGCAAACTCAAAAAATGAAGAATGACTCTGTCCCTACACTCAGTCGAGCTCTCGACCATAGATATTCCGCAGTTTGCTTAAAGATAGCCACATTTTGTTAACCAGCCTGTGACAATAATCAGCTTCTGAAAGCGATCTCATTTCATACCATGAGAGAAACTAGGACCTCAAAACGATTTTTGTAGTTAAAGAAGTGTTGAGAAAATTGAAGGACAATGACAGCTGTTTTAGGTCATATTTTACATTTTTGTAACAAATTTTATTGGTAGCATTAATTATGGGGTCATGGTTAATCTTTTGCATCATGAAAGAAAGTTTCTGAAATTACCCAAACTTTTTTGATATTATTGGGACAACTTGTGTCAGTACATGTATGTCATGTGCAGTGTTTTATTAGTATTACAACAAAGACTAGCCTGCGTGCAGACGTCTCCTATTTCCTTTGATGCTTGCGGGAAAGGGACGTCTGCGAAACAGCGTCGTTAATCGTGTTGACTTCCAGTTTCCTGC
Source organism: Pachyseris speciosa (assembly GCA_016490735.1). Classification (NCBI taxonomy): domain Eukaryota; kingdom Metazoa; phylum Cnidaria; class Anthozoa; order Scleractinia; family Pachyseridae; genus Pachyseris; species Pachyseris speciosa. The sequence goes on from JAEMWC010000297.1 coordinate 49,853, forward strand.
TGTTTTCCCAGCACCTTGGGAAAGAAATGTGATTGGTAGCCAGATAGTGGTCTTTGTTCAAGCGAACTCTGATTGGTCTTTTTCTAAAACAGATTTTATAATGTATGCATGCATTATGCCTCCCAAACTTTTTTCATTTAAAATGGATCAAAACATACAAGGTTACTGTGATTTTCAGCCATTGAAAAGTTGAGCGACAGAAATCTTGTGCAAGGTCACAGAGCATTTACATGTACATATAACGTTTAGCAAGAAATTCTTTCTCTTCAGTTCACTGTGGATCCAACATCAGCTTATACAGTGTCTCAGGAAACTCAGTGCAAAACCGACATAGACTTCCCAACAACTTATGAAAAATTGACGACGGAGGAGATTTTTGAAGATAACCGTCGACAATCTTTGAAAACAGGAGTGTCAGCTTCTCTTGAGAAACAAATAACAAATGACAAATTCTCCTAGATGAATCTGTTTCTTCTTGGCCAAACAATCGTGACTCCTTGCTATAAAAGCTATCTTCAACACTCATTAAGGTCTTCCCTATGCCTTGTAATGCCGTGTAATTCCCAATTCTCCTGTTAGGCCTGTGATCAATGATCGAGTAGCTGAAGAGTCTGGAAATGAATATAAGACTGTAGTGCAAGTCAAGCCTCATTGGCCAAGTAAAACCATGCATACAACACTGCATACAACACTGATATGTCTTATACCAAACCTGTTGATATGGGCCATATATGGCCCAAGTATGGAGATGATATGGCATAACCTAAATTGGGCCCTCTATGGATAATACATGGATTTGGTATGGGCTATTGCTTGCCATATCAAACCCATACTTGGCACTGTCTTCATTCAGTTTTAACTCTATTGTCCTTTACTATTGGATTGCTACGTACAAATGTATTTGGCAGCATAGATGCTGTGCTTCATATTTTATTTTTTGGTTAAATTTTTTCAATCCAGTTTACTTTTTCAAACCACAGTGTAGTTTGTTTTTCAAACCAGTTTATTTTTTTAGAATCATGGGAAGGGAAGTTTTTCTTCAATACACAAACTTTATTTCCTTTCTTTAACTGAACTTACATGTACCTAAAAAAAGTTACACAAAAACATTAAATAAAGGGTTAGGGTTAGTGGTTAGGGCGTTAAGGATTGGTTTTAGGGGGTAGGGTTAGGCACTGATCTTATTATTTAGGCCTAAACCCTGATTTTAAATGGTTAGCTTTTATGGAAGGGTTAGGGAGACTATATGCTTTAATGTTATTGTATATGTTGTAGTATGAAAGTTATTCCTTCGTCTCCTAACCCTAATCATTCATAGGAGACAAAGGTATGAAATAATTTCAATAATTGCATACTACAACATATAATAATTATGTTTGTACTACAAAGCCTGTATGTTGTTTTATCAGAACTCATCTTTGGTCATGCCAGCTACCAGTTATAATTTATTAAATAATTCAAGAAATGGATAATTTAGTTAATGGTAACAATTTTAAAGTTGTAAATTGACATTTTACATGTTACAGTAATCAGTTGGCCACTTGACATAATACAAGAGTTGTGAAACTGTGGCCACCCTTGTATTCTATTGTTGTATTTCATCATTTTAATTTACAACCTTATTACCTTTTTACAATCTCACATGATATCAACAAGGCTGTGAGGGAAAATTTTTGGGAGCCCAAAACTCTGAACCTTTGAAATCCTGGGTGCCCAGCATAATAATTGTGTGAAAAAATTAAGGTTTCCTTGTCAGGCAAAGGCAAATTAAAGTAAGTCACTAGGGGCCCCCGGGCTCTGCTAGAGCACAGCCTTGGTTAAGTTACAAAGGTTATCTATGTACAGGGTGTATGTGTTATAGTACTGTCTCAGAGCACCCAGGATTTCAGAAGTAGCTGTCTAATACTATGCAGGGGATAAGCGCTGACAAACTTTGTGTGGTGATCTCTCACTGACATGAGCCAAGTGTGTGGATTGGAACATTTGCAGGCACAATTTCTGAAAGCCACCATCAATAAGGTTGAAGAAAACAACTTTGTAGTGGTCCCTATACAGGTTTCACTTTAGCAGTAATTGACTTCTGCTCACAATGTATTTTGCATACATTGTAGGTAATAAAAACTTATTGACAACTCTTTGACTTATTCTGCTGTATAATGTCTATCATTTAGCCATTTCTCTGTTTTTTGGCTACTCATTAAGTGGTGACGCAGAAATTTTGGTTTGTTCATTTAACTCAGTTATTTTCTGGCAAAACTACTCTTTACATGTATCAACGCAGTATTCTTCTATGGCTTCTGCCAATTTGAAAATAGCTTAGAAGCCTTGCAGATAAGATGGTAGGGAGAGTTGGGATCTATGAATAAATTAAACTTTTGGTAGAGAGGAGTCTGGGATGTAAAAAGTCAGGATATCAACAAATTTGGGTTAATTTGCATCAGTCACCAGTGTGGTGTATGGATAGGGTACAAGACTTCTGATCCAGAGGTTGGCAGTTCAAACTCCCATTAGTGTATTATCATAAAGTGTGTCATATGGCAGGGTGTGGCTGAATGTGGGAATAGGGGAGTGGTACAGTGGATGGGGGGGGGGGGACCTATAAGAAAGAAAAAAGTAATCTTAAAAAAAATGTTGTTAAATTCTTTTTGTAACCCCCCCCCCCCCCCAAAAAAAAAAAAAAAAAATCCATGCCCATTTTTTCAACCACACCCCAAAATTAAAAGCCCTTTTTAGACAGTTGATAAGAACAAACCAGTTTAAAAATAATAAACTGGTTTGAAAAAATATACTAGTTTGAAAAAAGTAAACTGAATTGAAATAAATTTAAACCAAAATAAAATTTCAACCACAACAGATATACACATAAAGATGTCATGAAAGGCTGGCTGGAAAGACAGTTGAAGTACAGTGTACATGTATGCCAGCTGTTCAAAAAACATACAATGTAACTGTTGACTTCAGTTTGGGACCGTTTGGACCATGAAACTTCTAATTTTGTTGCAGATATTGTTGAGTACTCTTAAATATGGAAGAGGTCAAGATTTTGTGATATTCACTTTTCTCCCACACCTGTCTGTCTGTTTCTCAGTGAGAGGAGAGTGGTTGCATGAAGGAGAAAGGAGAGAGGAAAACATCAATGGCTTCAGTGGCCACTTGGACAAGTCTAGTAATAATTTTTCATGTAATTATTTTTTTGTAGGCTGAAATTAAGAGAAAGAGGGGTCAGAAGGTGCCACTACTTTTAACAAAGGAGGTCAAAGAAGCAATCAAAGAAGTGAAGTTGGCATTAATCAAGAAAACCCCTCCCTATTTGCAGCAACTGGAAGTGGTTCATTACATGTAGGTCATTTGAGACCATGGGAGTGCATTCATGAAGGAGGTCATCACTAGTGATGTGTTAAACCTGGAAAAACCTGAAGCTGTAACAAGTACCAGGCTTCGAAAATAATGTAGCTACTGTATCACAAATCTTGGACCTTCAGGAGAATGAACTTGATTGTTTCGCTCACCATTTAGGCCAGGAAATCTCTGTCCACAGGGAGTATTACAGGTTACATGAATCAACCATTGAGCTTGCAAAATTGGAGAGATCCTTACCACGGTTGATGAGCGAAAAACAAGGCACTGGGCTGGGAAATCCCTAGATGCTATTAACCTGGACAGAGCCATTGATCCAATTGCAGGTAGGCTTAAAGGTGTTTTGCCATCAGGAAACCCAGATTTAATCCTTAGTCAGGGCTTCTGATGCAGCTTAAGTATTTTCTGGAAAGTAAAGTGACAACATTAAGTTAAGTGTTGGTGTGATTTCATCATGTGCGACTATTAAATTTACGAAAGGAACCAACTGTCAGTTGTTGCTCATTGAGTTACCTACAGTGGAACCTTTGATTCATTTCATATATCATTCACAGTGGAACCTCTGTTAAGAGGACACCTCAGAATGAAGGGTAATAATTTCAATGGAGGCTTGCTATTATTATGTCTTTTGAGATGAAGCTATAATTGGACCTTTGCCTCTTGGAGACAACTTATTTTTATTTTAAAAGACTGTGAATATATTCATCACTCCCCGCTGTAAGCGCATTGAGAATTTTAATTGCACTGACAAATACTTTGCTATTATTATTATTATTATTATTATTACATGTATTATTATTACTATCATTATTATTTATTATTATTATTATTATATATTATTATATTATTACAGTGGCAGTGGCAGTGAACGAACGTGTCACTGGTAGCTCCGCTATTTTTTTAAACTATTTCATTCTTTTTACTCGTTTCAACCATTTAACCCTTAATATGTATCCATTGGAACATTTATTAGACTTTAATGAGGGATTTGGCTCAAAATACGTGGCATAAAACTCGAAATTGGATGAAAATATCGCGAAGCGTACAGCCACCACAAGATGTCAAGAAAATCAAAGGTGAAGTGGACGGAACAAATGAACGAGGACGTACTCGAATGCAAAAGAAAGGCACAGGAACTAATAACATCCGACAGAGCCCCAGTTAATGGAAATGGAAGGAAAAAGGGATACATAGAGGTTATGAAAGATCTGTGGGACGCTAAAGGGTACGGACACCTTGGATTGAGATCTCAAAATTTGCGGGACCAGGCATCAAGACTTGAAAAAATTCAAGAAGGGTCAGTGGACATTAGCTTGAGTAATTCGAGGGCGATGTCAGGGATTGATGAATCTATGTACGGTGGTGGAACTCAGTCTGCTTCTAATAATGATCATCCGGAGAGTGCAGTTTTATTTAATATAGATGTTCAAACGGCTGGGAATGATGAATCAAGATATGCTAATTCGCAAGAAACAGCAAGAAGCGATTTGCATATAACCACTACCCGTGTTAGCACCACAGAAATCCCAGGAGACGCAGACCTGTTAATGCAAACAGAGCAGAGCGATCAAGACAATGAGAGTGTGCTGGGGTGTCTGCCAGAGTACAATGTTGTTGATCAGCCATCTATGATCACTTGGGGCTTAAGGAGTGATGGCAGTCTCATTGTTGTACCGACTTCTATCATAGCAGATGCTTATAATGAGATTGTAACCTGGAGGAAGAATGTATTTCTGGTGCCGTATGGAAAAATCGGAAGGGAATTTATTGATCAAGTTACATTGCATATTA
>JAEMWC010000297.1:60000-137500 GCA_016490735.1 Pachyseris speciosa
CTTTAATCATGTTTTATTCTTTCAACAGGTATGACTAAAAACACAAAAGAGGCCCAAAGCAAAAGAGAACATTGGTACGTTGGCTAATATTTCTGTGCTTAGCTATTTCCATTTTGATTGAAGACTTTAATAAAGTGATGATGATCATGATTATTATTATTACATGTATGTCTTATTGTGTCGTATAGAAAACGGGAATGATTCCAACTTGATTTATTGTCTGTATTATTGGTTTGAAGTGTGAAAACAGTTTGTAATGTTGTCAGTAGTAATATCTCTGATATTTCTGTCTTCTAATAAGGTGTTGTCGGTGCGCACAAGAAAAGGCAGCCGCATTATCTCTGGACAAAAGTAGAGAATGAAGAGATTTTCGAACATCTTGGGGATTTCATCAGAAAGAAAACTTTGCCAGGAAAAACTGAATGCGAATTAAAAATGCATACAACAAAGCAACGGAGTACTGGCTAATAGACAGTGGTCAGTCGTGAAGGATTATGTAAGAAATATTATTTCTCGAGCGAAACATTACAAGAACACAATTCCTGGTGAAGGACTTTTGTTAAGGAAGCATTTTCATTGTAACTTACAGTTCAGAAACAGAACGTTCAATTGTCTAAAATTGGAGGCGTGAAATATCAGTCTCATGAATTTCCTGAGCAAAACGAGAGAGGACATTAAATCGTTTTAGAAAGGGAGGAATGATTGTAGGCATTGTCCACAACAAAGTAAGATGTCTATTCGGTGGTAGTATTTGGACAGCCCATAGAAGAATACAAGTGATAATACAACTGTGAGCTCGTGGCAAGAAAGCATCATAGATTCGTTTAGGCAAAAGTTAATGTGGTGAAGGCTGGTTTCACTAATGATAGACTCGGAGTCGTAAGAGCACTAACGACTTATTAAAAACCAAGCAATCGAGTTGTTAGCTGGATTGAATCAGTTGCATTTTCATTTCTCAGATTCTTCTTTGATGCTGCTTTTCCAGATTCCTACTTACGAACTTGTGAAAACTGGAGTGTCAGGGTCGACAGCAGAAGCGGAAGAATGTCCAATCGCGTAATCATTAAGGCAAAAGAAAGAGCATTGTTATTGGTTGCTTCTGCTTGCGACTCCAACAATCCTGTTTACACTCGATTATAAACGACAGTCGTAAGGAGTAGCGGATGAAATACTACTATGTTGTTTAATTTTCACAAGATCATAATGCCCAAAGTTTCCGATTATTATTCCGACTCTAACTCCGTCGCTAGTAAAAACCAGCCTTAAGAATGTTGAGCTAGTGAAATTGTTTTGGCTGGAATAAAATGTTGTGAAACACTGCAGAGGAAATCAAAACTATTGTTAAAGTGTATTATTGTCTTTAGTCCTTGTTACAGTTGTGACCACTACTAAGGAAACGTGAATATGACACTAATCAGTCTGCAGAGGCAGGTAGAAGTAACAAGGACAGGATCAGATTAGCCGGGTCTTGGTATTCTATCTGTTGTAACAGTGTAGAGAAACAAATTAAATTATATTAACAGTCAACGTCAACAAGTAACATGTAGTCTTTGAGTGATTGTGTTATTTTTTTTAAATACGCCATTAAATTAAGTTGAAAGGTATTGTGGCTTCTTTATTTGGACTCTTTTCATCGTGACATTGCTCCAAAAAACTGAGTAAATCCAAAATGTCTCCGTTTTAAATTTGCTCATATTTTGTTACTAATTCACGATATATGGCAGATAGCAAAGTGGACTTCAAAACATCAAACTACTCTGATCTGGGGGAGGGGCATTAAAATCATACGGGGAGTTTCCGCCCCGAGGTCCGACCCCTTACCCTGTTATATACCATTTTTGGCAGAAAAGGTACCCTTTTCGTAAACCTCCCATTGGAACAGTACAGTCAAAGTATGTGTGTTTGAAATATTTTAATAAAAGGCCCATTTTAAATACCTAAATCAGGACAGATTTCCCTACCCTCTCATATACTTGGGCTCGTGAAATCCCTACCTTTTCTTACACCTGAAGCGTGGAAAAGGTACCCCTTCCAGGCGGAGCATCCCCGTAAAGGCCATCATAGGGAGTATCCCCCTCCCTTCGGGACTCCGAGTGATTCCGTAGCGGAGAACCGATTTATTGGAGTAGTAATTACTGTTGATTGCTAAGGCCGGTGGAACCGGAATATGGCCTAGCTTTCACCTAGAACCAATTAACATGAATTCCGGCGGTTTCTGTCATGTTCAAAGTGAGTTTATTCGCAGTGAAGTAAAGACTACATTTTTTTTTACATTTGCATTGAGAGTAGACTGAATGGATCCCATATCACTACTAGCGTATGACAAATGGGTGTCGTCTGCATACATTCTAGCCTCTGTTTCAGTTAAGCAGTTTGGAAAGTCGTTGATGTATAAAAGAAATAACAACGGACCTAAGATAGTTCCTTTGGGGATACCACAGGCAAGGGTACAGGTTTCAGAAAGAGAGCCACTGGACGAAACATTTTTGAGTGCGGTTCAGCCTAGTCCCTAGGTGTTCTCTCTTGTCCCACTTGTCCGCGCGAAGTCTGGGAAGGAGTGGGCGAGAGACCGCCTAGCAAATATTGCCAAAATAACCCTGATTTTAGCGCAAAAAAAAAAACCCTGGTTGAAACTTACTTGTTTCCATGCCATATCGTGTGAAAGCTTACCGCCGATGCGACAAATCCTTCGCAATGGAAGTGTCCACAAACGACGGTAAGTTCTAACCATGTGGAATAACCTTTTTAGTCCGTTATTTTGCGTTGCTTTTCCTTTCAAAGTTCTGTCGTGTTCAAATTTAAGTTACATTTAGTGTACTTCGCCGCACGCTTTTTATCGTGAGAAAAATTTTTGTAGACTCAGACGAGTGCGATGTGAAGCTTGCCACCCATCCTTTGTGCAGCAACTTCAAAGGTGTATTATTCCGTTATTGTAACGTACGATCTCGCGCATATTTCAGTGTTGTTTATGGTGGATCTGGTAGTATTTGCTAGGCGTTCTCGGCGAGTCTCTCTCGGTGACGTCACCGCTGACAGTTGGGTTTGACCGAGCCGAGAACACCTGGGGACTAGGTTGAGTGCGGTTATATTATGGTATGATTCAAACCATTTATAGGTATTGTTCGTGGATCCAACATAGGTTTGGCGGGATGCGAGACGGGGCTAAGAATCGAGGCGGGATGCGGGATACTAAGCAAATTAGCGGCGGGATGCGGGATGAAATCATCCTGTCGAGACCGGGATACGCGGTTTCTCACGGTCGGGATGCGAGATGCTTTAAAATCGATGGCGGAATAGAGGATTACAAAAATCATTTAATGACCGAAACAGCATCCAATAATGATCATTTGTATGAAAGGAATTATAACTTAGTATGTATTCTTGGGTTTCTCATGACGTCATAAAAAACTAAAATTCAAAATTCATCATGTACAAGACATTTTAGAAATGTATCTGCTTGCATGTTTTCACCCGGGTAGGGCTGCACCTCTTTGAAACCTCTAATTTCACTGGATCTTTATCAGTTGCACCTCTATTGTTTTATGGCTAGGTTCCATTGTTTTAATTCTTTGTTTATTGTTGTTTTGAACCAATCTTGTGAGGTGTTGCAAATGGTGCAGGTCGCCCCTGTTTTCAGCTCGGTAGCGTGCTTTCTTTTTAAAATAGAGCAGTTTGAATTTTTTGTTTTTTCAGAGTGCGTGACATAAACATGTCTGCTCACAGGCATGTCATGTACACGAAAACATCGATTCAGGTTGTGTTTTTGAGGTTTGAAAAGCCAACATGACAGGAGAAGCGTCTCTGCGAATGTTTGCAAGCTCAAAAGAGAGAAGAATGCATTTGAGATAGCCAAGTAAATTCCAGATGTTTTAACACGTTTCTGGCCGCCATATTTGTGCCCCTCAGAGGGACACTAACATGGCGTGTCCATACTAAACTCTATAATTCTGAGTGGTACATTTTTCCGAAAAACTCGAGTACTGGCTATCGCTCAGCCCCGAGACTTTAGCAGGTTGTTTATTTGTTACTCTTCTACAACATCTCAATTTCTTGACTTTATCTATCGAATGGTAGATGATTTTATTTCTTTACTTGCGTGACTGAAAACTAAGAATTTCCGGTTTACCGGTGACATACAATCAATGAGTCCTTGTCTTATCCCCCCTGGTACTAGGTCCAGTTAACATAAAGTTTGGCTTGGCGTGTTTATGATCAAAGGTCACATAACTTCATTCACTATTCTTTTGAATGGTCCTGAATCCGGCCTGGCATTAAATGCGCGATGGCGACGCCATCAACGTCGGAAATTCTTGACCCGTCGGGACTCTCGGATGTAATAAACTGCGTTGTCATGTTTTACGAAAAGGGCACCAGTGGCAATAATTTCACCAAGAAGGAAAAATTTCGGGCAGTTTTAAACAGGAATTATTAAACCTTGAGGAGGATCCGTGAGACCGTTAGCTAAGTTCTCGATCCATGCTTATGCTGATGTTGTCTGTTTCTTGATTCTTTTCAAGCCAGTAAAATGACAAATTCAGCCAAATCATTCGTCACAGTGCTGCTAGTCGGTAAATTGTCTCCTTTTTTTCATTTCAATTGCAGCAATTTTGGTGGCCAAAGAGAAACAGCGAAAAGAATTGGCCTTATCCTTGTCGTCCTTTTCTGTTGCCTAAAGGAGTTGTATTTCATTTCTTTTTCTTTTGTTATTCTTTTCTTATCATAATTTTACGAACTCTGAATTCAGATTTGTAAATAACAAATTTTGTAAAAGATAGAATTACAATAACACGACAAACATCGATGATTTCTAAGCACTATGCACCACTTGTTTCACACAAAAAGGCTTAAGGTGGCTCAAAATGGTTTCGTTATTTTTAAACACCAACAGGTTCGATACTCCCACAGTTTTTCTTTTATTTCCTTGAACATGGTATCAAAAAATTTCCCAATTATTTCTCAACTAGTTGCGAACACTGTTTTGACGTATTTATTTATTTACTTATTTACAGATTCAATGCAGAGCACAAGGCGCATGAAACAAAAGGAGACTAGGTCCCCTGCAAGTACAGTACAGCCTCTTAGAAACACCCTTAGTTTTGGCTTTATGTGCCTGTAACTCACAAACGAGGCAGATGACCCCCATTTTTCTGTAATTGAATTGCAATCAGCATATCAAGATTCATCTTTCTGCAAAGCTTTAAAAAAATCGGTACAAAGGGTTCAGAGTCACCTTAAATTTTCGATAGTTTAAAGTGGCTCTGAACACCATGTGCAAATTTTTTAAAACTGTGCAGAAAGATAAATCATAATATGCTGATTTCAATTCAATAATAAAAATGGGGGTCGTCCGACTCTTTTTGGGGTAACAGGCACATAAAATCAAAATTAAGGGTGTTTCTAAGGGGCTGTACTGTTGCTATGGTAACCTTATATGTAAAAAAATTGATCACAACTTGTTGAGAAATAATTGGGAAATTTTTTGATACTATATTCTAGAAAACAAACAAAAAACTGTGGGAGTATCGATCCGTCAAAGAGTTGGTGTTTAAAAATAACGAAACCTTTTTGAGCCACCTTAAACTAGAAAACCCTCGACCAGACGTTTTTCAAGTTGCCATTCTCAAAATCTGCAGCAATCGAGCCCTCTTTTGACCCTCTGCATTTCAATACGGGTTTCAAGTTCTCATTTACGGTATATTTTCCTTTTGTTCGAAACCAGTACAAAGTGTTTTCGATCTATTTTAAGACTAGTTTGCCAGTAAAGTTTGTATCAATTGTTTGTTGACAAGTACAACCAGGCGGGATCGGGATGGAAACGTTTCGTTGGGCGGGATGGCGGGATGAAGTAGAAAAAAGTGGCGGGAAGCGGGATAGACAAACCCTATGTTGGACCCTCTTGTGCTGTATTCCATATAGACACAGTTTAGATAAAATGATGGAATGGTCGACAGTATTGAAAGCATTTTTAAAATCTAAAAAACGACAGCGTTAATATTCCCGCGGTCGATGTTCAAGGCTCAACTATCAGTGGCTTCAATTAAATGTTTTGATCAGATAGATATGCATAAAGTTGATCCAAAACTATTCTAAATACAATGCGTCGAGTCACAGCCTTTTCTGATTAGGAAAAAAGGAAGTGAGAAAAATAACTTTCTTGATGCTTTACATGGTCGATAACGGACGCGTGGCTTAAAAAACTGAACTGAAGATCACGACCGCCTTTTCTGCTATGTTTGAGAGTCTTGGCATAGAGGGGTGAATCACTATGTCGTCAAGTAGCTCGCGCAAAAACGTAGAACAAGAGAACAGCTGTTTATTCCTGGAGATGAAAAACACATAACGCTCCCTTTAATAAATAAATAAATTTTACTTTTATCGCTGTCTTTGTAAACTTTATTATTTCGAGCAATAGTGAACCTGTTGAAAATGAAGAGAATGTTGGAACCTATTTTCCCGATAATCGAGTGAACATTTTGTGAGATGAATTTAGATGAGTTCTTTTTCGGACGTGTCCGTTGGCACTAAAAGCAACAGCTGTTCAGGGCTTTTCACTGTTTACTGTGACGGTGCGGTTCGTGTTCATCGTGTTGGTTATTTTATTGCTATCTTTTTCGACAAAAGAGAAAATCGATCATCATCTTACAACTTTGCTGTGACGGTACGGTTGGTGTTATCTGCGGTGGTTATTTGTCGCTATCTTTTTCGACGACCGAGAGAATCGATCTCCATCTTTAGAGTAAGTTATTTGTTTGTATTTTATCCTAATATTTAGTTGCACTCAACTAAGTCGAGTAGCTCCGTTACTGACGCCGTTGAAAGACAGAAATGAAATTGAAAGAAAGTTGATGAAAAGGAGCACTTTGAAGTTGTCTGTTCACAGGAAAATTTACTAACTGGAGAACAGTTCGTGTCAGTTCTGTTGTTGTTAAATGAATTTTTCGGCGAACTAAACAACTTTCTAATTATGCAACTCATAATTGTTACCACATTCTGTGCTTATAATGTGAATGTTACGACTGACAAATATTTTATCGTGTATTGTTGGAATTTCAACAACACGACATGGATAAACACCAACGGAAAGGAAAAAGTTACTCTTTGGAAATTAACTGACCACTGGTATCAGAAGATTCGGGAGAAATTTAAATGTTCCATCTACTTATTATGCTTTGCAGCCTTGTTGTGCTTGATTGACAGTTTCACTTCCTTTCGGTCAAACCAAAATGACTACCTTAAAAATTCACATATATAATCAAACTAACCACACTAAAACCCGAGTCTTGTTTGAGAAAATATCAGCTCAAGTCAAAAGTTAAAGTCAAATCCTGTTGAGACAAATGTTTGGTTTACAAAGCCAAATTTGCACAGCTGGGACTTTCGAATCGAAAGCCAACAAAAGCCTGAGCGCAGATATTTTGACCGTAAAATTTTGATCGTAAGCTTTCTGCTACTGAAAACTTCATTTAAAGAATCCTGGAAGATCGACCTGTGACAAATTGTTTCCGGAATGCGTGTATATGTGTATAGCACAAGCAAAACATACAAACAACCCAATAAAATAAACTGAAAGCTTTTACTGGCATCTTTGGGGATGTGTGTTTCACTTTAATGTTATACTTGGAAAACTATCTCTTGGATGAAATGATTCTCCATCTATCACGCAATTCATGTAAACATTATCAAATTTTATTCACATAATTATGGTCTATTGATCACTAATGTTTTAAGTTTTGATCTGAAACGTCTTTTTACTGAGCAGAGAAGAGAATATGTATCAGTTCTGATACCAGGGATTTACGGGTTAACAAATAAGATTAGTTGGGGTCTGTTAACTTGTGTAACTGAAACTACGAGCTCTCTTTGAGACAGTATATTTTGAAAACCTTTTTACGGTTTGTTTTCTTTAAAAAACACACAAACAGACAGACAAACAAACGAATTTATGTAATATTTTATGTTTCTCGGTGTTTGCACCTTGCTGTTTGCAGAATTGTTACAGCATCTCTGTGCCTTTTCGTTTTATTCTATCAGCTTTGCCGTCAGCTAGTTGTCGAATTTATGACAAAATTCTGACAGCTTCTGTTTCATATGGCCAATGGAAACTTTACAGTTGACAAGAGGAAGTTTTCATGCGAGCAAAGAAATTTACCTTTCTGTATTAATTAATTCAGCAAAAGGCTCTTTCAGCTGAAAACACCTGACCCTTCTTTGTTTAAAAATTTGCCGGAATACATACAATGTTTTATTAGTTTTCCTTTTGTAGTCATGGTGGGATATATATTTTTACCAGCCACGCTGTATCTTAGCGAGCCCGTTGAAAGACTCTAAATACAGAAGTCGAGTAAAAAATGTCCCGCCAAAGACCATACAACACTCTAAACCATTCTTGATGCTCCACGTGAGTTTGCAAAAAAAAAAAAAAAAAAAAAGGAAAATATGCAGTATCGACTCATTCACATGCGCGAGTGAGAAAGTGTGACACAAAAACGGGACTTCTGCGCGTCGAGTTTCCCCGCGCTTTTCTGACGTGTTTGTTGATTGAATTTATCGGACAAGCCAGCGTGGTATCATGCTTGGGGCACCTCGTGTTTTCACTTTCACAAAACTCCCTGCTTGTTTATTAAACTATACTTGCTCAATGTTAAAACTTTTGGCATTCTTTTTTATGCTTGACGAAACTTTACGTGCCTATATGCCGTGAAATCTTTGTTCCAACTGGGTATTTCAGATGCTTATTGGACTAGTTTGTTTGATACCGGAGAAGAATGATTCACCAACTGTCACCCGAATAATGCATGCAAATTATTCAGTTACTAAAATCTGTCCCGATACTTTTTGGGGGTGATTGTTTTCTATACCAGTTTATGAGAGATTAAGATTATAGATTATAACAGATGGAATTACTCGATCAAATTATCAACTGCATGCATTCGTAGGGAGTCATTCTGGAAATCGAGAAACAGCTTAAACAACACTTTCCGAGTCGTGCAGGGTGTAATAGTTTGCTTTTCATTAATTAAAACATAACTTTCCGGGCTGACACCTTTTATTCTTTGCTCCCATTACTGATTTTTGAACGAGTGTATAATAAGTGAATGGAAATAATGAAATAGCGATGTGAAGTGAGCCATATGCCAAGAATGACTTTTTACAAAAAATGCATGAAATCATGAATTAATGAGATTGCAGGGTAAATTTTTTTTATCTCTAGCAAACATGATGATGGTGAGAAAGCGATCGAGAAGACAACTGAAATTCAGACTAAAAAGAATTATACCTTCACAATAAAGCAACATTCATTTTCATCTGACTACCAGGACTACAGGGAAACTTTATGAACACTGATTCCTTTTCTTCTTTGTTTAGTTAAGGGAATCATTGCTAAGAACCGGACCGTATTAACTGCGGCTTTGTGAGTTAGTTAACTCTTGTACTATATTTTACGAAATAGAATCAAAGTGATTACTTACCATCAGCCAACTTATTTTGGAACAATTATCTCTATCACATTATTAAATCACATTAAACGTTAACTCTCTTTCTACAGGACGACTGAAAACATAAGCTGGGTTGCATATTCGAGTGATTATGCAGTTCTGCAGCAAGGAAGTGCTTTTATTTCTGCTTGTGTTGGTGTGGAGTGGAATCAACGGAACCTTCGGCCAAGGTGAGGACGCAAAATATTTTCTTAATAAGCTGAGTTCGCAATAAACCCGTGAATGATGAACAAATACACGTGACATGAAAATCTTACATTGCACAGCGGTTCAAGGACTGAAGATCATCGCAGTTATGAAGGCTACCTTAGCAGTAATGAAAAGAAAGCCTAAAAATAAGGAATCCACGCAGAATAGACACACGCGCTCAAAACTGTCTTTGTTTCACAATCGCAAAAACTTCTGATAGTTCTTCAATGAAGTCAGGAACAAAACCACTTTATAAAGAAAAAAAATATTATCTAGTGAACAGTTAAACAAAATTACTCTATATTTTGTAAGACACGTTTTCAAGCTTTCTGTGGCCTTCACGTAAGAAAACGTGGCGGTAAAAAAGTTCTCAGCAGCGTGATAATGAAAATGAATTATCTTCAATCCTCATCACGAATATGTTGTTCTGTTTTTGTGGCGCTATTTCATGGGGACTTAGGCGAGTGCTAACGGGTCACCGGTGTGTATTAACACTCTATAAATACTTTTTTTTTCACCTTGAACAGCTGTACCGCACTCTAATGAATGGGTTATCCTATGTTTTATTCACGAAACAACCCAAAACCAGAACTAGGATACTTCACAAATTAATGTGATCAAGTAAGCTGAAGCCACTCAAAAGGCACTAAGGCCACGAGGTAGCGGGCATCACCCCTCAAATCTACCAAAGCAAAGATTGAGCCCAAGCATTAGCAGCCATGGACAGCTGTTTCGGCCTTGTTAGGCCTCATCAGCATGGCATAGCTAATGCTCCGGCTCAAGTACCCACATATCCATAAAACAAGGAATGAAAACGTAAAGCTTGTGGGATGTGGCTGGAGTGACAACGATACTTCACAAATTAATGTGATCAAGTAAGCTGAAGCCACTCAAAAGGCACTAAGGCCACAAGGTAGCGGGCATCACCCCTCAAATCTACCAAAGCAAAGATTGAGCCCAAGCATTAGCAGCCATGGACAGCTGTTTCAGAACTACACCGGGAGAAGAGTAGTGACATTCAGTTGTTTTGTGTACTCCCAGTGAAAGAGCAACTATCCCGGTCCCGTGGGTTATCCCTTGCCTCACCCTAAACGCAAATAGTTATCAGTAACGCTTAAGTATCTTTGCTGTGACCTGGTTCCTTGTTTGTACATTGTATGCTGCGTTATAGGAGAACTATTGTGCTGTAGGTATTAAATGTATTGTACTTTGTTTTTGTATAGAATGTGGAGCCGTGGTAAACAATTCGCTTAGAAGCCCTGGCTATCCAAACAACTACCCGCCTAATAAGCATTGCACTTACTGGGTTCCAGTTCCAGAGGGCAGGTCATTGGTGATTGACTTTGAAATTGATTTGGAAAATCACACCTCATGCGGGTACGGAAGGTTAACTATAAAGTTACCACTGGTGATATATGATCTGTAGGTGTTATTCATCTGGAGTTGATTGTTCGAAAGCTGTTGAATCTTTACTGATATACGATTAAAAAGCAGTTTTCTTTACACGTGTTGAAAATATCCTTTGGGGCTACTTTTATACCAAAATTAAAAATCAAATATGTCTGAATCAAAATTGAAGGACCAAATTTTGTTATAAGAATCCATAAGAATAAGCGGTATCACTAAACTCCACTGTTCACCTTGTCATATCCTGCGTTATGTGCGTAATGTACAATTCGAATCCTATTGCTGAAAGATGCGGTCTGAGTAACCAACGATTAAAACTTAAAAAGAATCAGAGAAAAACAACAACGACAACAACATTGACAAATATAACAAAAACAAACACATATAGTTTATAGCTCCCTCAAGTATTTCTTCATGTTAAGGAAAAATTGTCAAGTATAAATTTCAATCACTTGTTTTGCAAACATTTTAGAAGGAACATAAGCGATGTTAAAAGCGAACGACGTTTCGATGACTCCATGTCATCACCATCAAGTTTAAAGTACACAGAAATAGAAACAATTAAGCGCGAAAATATTTGGATGTGTTAAGTATTCAGTTGTTAGGTAGAGAATTCGGAGCGAACGGAATCTGACTGCGTTTTAGATCAGAGATTATTAAGAGATCAGAGATTATATTATTTTGTTTGGAACGGAAAAGACAAGGTAAAGTGAACAGCATTCATCAACCTTGTTGACAAAGGAGGGTTAAAAATGGCCAACATTGGGTCAATGATCTCTGCCCAAAGAATAATCTGTATCAAGAGATATCTATCCACTGACCCTGCTAGCTGGAAGGTTTTATTATTATTATTATTATTATTATTACAAGTGAAACCGGAAATAACAATCTATAATTATATATCCCATAAAAAGGTAGATATAAGGCAAAGAAACAAAATGATGGTCGAAAAGGTAACTTTTAATGCCATATATTACGGCGAGACATGACTAACCTTCTTCAGGGGCAACACTGAAGCAAAGTAAAAATGGAGAAAACGGTTACAATACAGAAATAGAAATAATAGACGTGTACTGAAGCGGCTACCAAAAAAGTGGTATTCCCAAGGTGGCATTCCCAAGGTGGTAAGAACAATGATAAGTTGTGATGAATTTGCAATTTTGTTAGACTCTGCAACAAAGTTAAGACATAAGTAGATACTGCTACGTAAGGGGTAGAACCAGAAGAAAAAAGTACAATCAGTTGAAGGTTCAGAACCCCCGCCCCACCCATTCATGCACTACTGATTTATTAGACCTTGTAGACATTGTTTCTCTCACTTAACTTCTCATGGTTTTGAAAGTTATTTGTTGCTGAGCCAGCAAGCCAGAGCTTACTAATAAATGTCAAAAAAAATGGTTGTATTGAAATTTGGGGGTTAAATGTTGTACAGACGGAACGATTGTATTCATATTTTTGTGGATATTTATTATGAGTGGGAGTGAGAGAGAGAGAGAGAGATACTCTCAAACACGCCTATTCGCTCTTGTTCTGACAGTTTTTTTAGTTCACGATAAACCAAAAATTAAATGTTTTGCAAGTTTTTTCTTTGGTTAAAATTACGAAGGAAGACATTGCCCGCTATGTTTGTCATCGAATGGTAGATTCTCCACACCTCGCGATTCACACGTCATTTTGTTTAACCAATCACAGAAAGTGAATCGACCTTCTGAAACGAAGCGACGGTTTGCTTGCGACAGCGCTGTAGCTGTGGTGAAAGTGGTATTTGCGATCAAGTTTAACAAAGTAATGGGAAATTTCTAGTCCGAAGCTTAACTACATTCAAAACGGTGAAATGATTTTGAAATTTGGTTCATCCTGTCTCATAAAACCTTAGACCAAGTCAGTGGATTAACGAGCACATGAACGCTGTGCGATACCTCGTTCGACTCTCTCGTTCCGCCACTTCGACTAGGTCACCTGAAGATGTGTTAGACTGTGAAAAGATTTGTGTGGTGAAAGAGCTGTGGTGAAAAGCTGAAAAGGTCGCCAAAATGGGAGATTTGCCGTCAAATTCAACTAAGTAATGCAAAATTTCTAGTCCGAAGCATAAAATTTTAGATCAAGGCAGTGGATTAACGACGTCCACGTCAACGCTGTGTGATATCTCGTTCGACTCCACTCTCCTTCCGCCACTTCGACTAGGTCAACTGAAGATGTGTTAGACTGTGAAAATATTTTTAACTGGCCACTCTGGGAAGAATTATATCAAGGCTTGATGGACGGCTTTTTGGATGTATCTAAAGCGTTGTGAAAGGGATTGTATTCGCGCCGCGACTGCATTCGACAACACATCCTGAATTTTCCCGCTGTGCTTTGAGCATGACTAAAGACGAAGGATGTGCGATTTACGCAGTGGCCCGATGTAGCCTTTTCGACGATTGGAGAAGGTATTTACCGTTGACCTTTTATTTAGTCGTTTTCTTCAAAAAACTTACGGTCAACCGATAAGCCAGATAAGCGTTGTCTTTGTTTATGTGCCCAACTTTTGTATGGCGCGGCAAGAACTTAAGCCTACTCTGAAATTTGGTTTTCAAGTTTATCGTCAGTTTGTTTGTGAAGAAGGTTTTCAGGATTTCTGTGTTGGACCCATTCTTATAGCAAATTACATTTTAATTTCCCCTCAATTTAAAAAATAGATTCAAATGAAATTTACCGTAAGCTTAAGCTTATAATTTAAGGTAGTCAACCGATAAGCCAGCCAGGTAATCTTTCTTTGTTTTTTTCGACTGGTTCTTGGTCGGTTTTGACATAAACTTAAGTACTTGACGTATTCAGAGTTATTAAGCTTAGGTACTTTCCGCGTTTAGCGCGCACGTACACGAACTCGTACAAACAGCCGTGATTTTAAAACTTTTCTCTGTTTATGCTGAATCTTTGACATACATTTTTTAGCTTTATAAAATTGAATTAAAGGTTTTTCCTCAGACTATCATTGTAAATAGGTGCCACAAACCAGAAGCGTAACACTTTGTAAAACTGCCAAATCTATTAAAACAATTATTTGCTAATCTTTCTTTGTTTTTTTTCGACTGGTTCTTGGTCGGTTTTGACATAAACTTAAGTACTTGACGTATTCAGAGTTATTAAGCTTAGGTACTTTCCGCGTTTAGCGCGCACGTACACGAACTCGCACAAACAGCCGTGATTTTAAAACTTTTCTCTGTTTATGCTGAATCTTTGACATACATTTTTTAGCTTTATAAAATTGAATTAAATTATGTGCACCCCCATGCATTACAACCTCTGTGAAAACGTTTTTTTTGTAGTACAGTAATTTTTCAGATACAACAAAATGTTTCGCCACTCAAATTAAACTTATGTGTCGGAATCGTGTAAGTCATGAGGGTAATCCATTTGAAAGCACGAACTGTTCCAGTATTTTTTTATGCGCAACTATTTTTCTTAGGCCAATACTTTGAATAATGGCTTTATTGTACACTTTGTTATAATTGTAGTAGGGAATTTAGTTTATGGACAGTATAAAATAAAGTTTTGATGTCTGTGCGAATGAAGGTAACGTTTTAGTTTCCGGTTGAAAATAAAGTAATCATTTATTCCGTCACTGTTTAAGATACGTTTTTAACCTTCAAATATCGTATTTAGAAAAATTACCGAGCTTGCATCGGTTGCCTTAAGCAACTTAAATTGTTTCATTTAATGTTAGCATTAATTTCATTTCATTCGCATTGCTGCAACTTCTAGTTTAAGTTTTATAATTTCAGGTGGGAAGTGCATTTAAGTGTACCACAAACGCGCTTTTTTTTGTTTTGTTTTTTAACAAACAGCAACAACTATCTGTATCAACTTACCTTCGCAAGTATACATTGTCCCTGAGCAGACAGCAGCCATAAAAAAAAATAATTAAAAAAGTCGTCAAAAGTTCCATTTAAGGTGGCTCTATATAGTATTTTACAAAGCTTTGGATATTACATATGCATAAATAATTTCTCCCATGGCAAATGTTTATCACATAGCACTCGGTAGAAGGTCAATAATAAAAACCTACAGCCTTGGACTACGTTTGGAAGACTCTTTCAGAACCTTAATGTTGTTGCTATGGCAACTACTGATAGAAATGCTTGGCTTGTTTTTTGAACCTACCTGACTTCTAGATGGTGTTTCTAGGTTTCTACACGGTGAATTTTCTTTGTTTTGGGGGAAACAGAGTAAACATACAAGGAGTTTCAACTGACAAAGCTACAAGAAAATCTGTACATAACTTTCGGAGGAATTCGCAATTTTCGTTTTTGAGGCGTATTACATTAATGTATGTATAAAATTTGATGATTTTTTCCTAACAGCGAGAAAAAATAAAATCCTATCCATGTGTAAATTTTTAAAAAAATTCACCGTCTGGAACGCGCCCAATATGCGTTTTTGGATCACTCAAAAACCCTTGTTTTTCGTGACGTCATCAAAGTAGAAATTCTTCAAGTTACGGTACTGCGCATGCTCGCGTTTCGCTTTCTTCGCACGTGCCAGTTGAGTAGTTAAGAAGTGGAAGCTTCTTTTCCCCACTACGGCGAAAAGTATACCTAAGTGTTGTAATACTTATGGAAATGCGTTTTAACTTGTGGTTTCCTCCGCTGCTTTGAAGTGTTCAACGATCTTGGCTAAAATACGGGTTGTTTTTGTCACTCGCGGGGCCTTGCTAGTTGTTGAAGATGGCGGCAGAGACAATATTCCAACAAGCCCTTTTGCTCCGAACTTCTCGTAAACGTTCCTACGATCTCAATATGAAATGCCACTTCCGGCTATTTTTTCAGCAATCGGTTGCTTGATGGGAAATCCCGCGTTTGTTGGATGATAAAGAGTTCCTCGGAACGTCTGCAGGAGTTCGTAGCGACGATCAAGGTATTTCATGTCGTTTTCTGCGTATTGTGCTGTTGACATGTTTTCTGTCAACATGTCCTCTGAAATGTTCAAACGGGAGTCAAAGACTATTCTTCTTAAAGCTCTAACATCCTCCATTGCATCATGTGCGGGGAAAGGTTCATGGAAAAGTGTCTGATAAATGGATTGTTGATTTAATTTAACTGTGGAACCATCTGATAAGACCAGAGAAGAATGTTTACGTTTGACTAAGTTCTTCATCGCAGGGAGAGTGTCGGAGAAGAAAACGTTAAGACAGGAAAGTTTCTCACAAAGTTGATGTCCACCTTGACGAAGAAAGGTTGGAGTATCGAAAACTTGAGAGTTGTGCCCGATTAAAACAGTATAAATATTATTATCGCTTTTCACACGCCTGACAGTTTTCTCTAAGTAGCTTAGAAAATTTTCCAGTGACTTTCCAAGTGACACAGTTTCGACTGGTTGATTGTCTTTGAACAGGGTCCTGACGCCTCTGACTGTTCGGACACTTAAACCATTTACCCTTGTAGCATGAATATCTACATCCCTCGAAGGCAATATATAGTCGTTAAAACAGTGCAAACCTGATTGATCAACTGCTGAAAGTTGACATATTTCGGCGGTTTTTCCAGAGAATGTCGGTCGTTTCGCTAACGAGTCGTTTCGCCAATGTCCAGTTCGCTAACGTACTGAGATGATTCGTTAACGTGTTCAGTCGATTCGCTAACGTTGTCAAGTTGTTTCGCTAACGGTTTAAAAAGTCGTTTCGCTAAGAATGTTGGATAAGTTCGCTAACGCTTACTGGTTGACCTTTATCAAATTCTATCCATCTTCTAAATGCGAAGTTCTCCCCTCGAGCCGCCATTTTGTTTATCACTCGTACCCAGTCCCGCAGTACAGCGTAAATGCGAGATTCAAATTTCCAATTTTTTAATTAACAACATTTTATTTGTTTTTCCTAAATATAATTACAAAATATCTTAATTTCCTAAATTTATTTACAAACTTGTTACACACTTACTGGACCTACGGTAGAAATTAAAAGGACTTTGCATTTGTTTTCCTACATATAATTACAAAATTTCTTAATTTTCCTAAATTTACTTACAAAGCTTGTTACACACTTACTGGACCTAGAAATGAAAAGGATTTTGCAGTTATTTAAAATTCAATGTGCACGCACTGGGCCATTAAGATGTGAACAGGATTTCAGTAAGTTTTACTATAGCTGCCGCTGATCTAAACTTTTCCTGCACAGCCTTTGCCTTCACTTTTGTTATAATCTTCGCGGCTGCAGCAGTCCCGACCTCTGCAAGCATGCTTGTATTTGATTACATGGACGTTTTACGTAAGTTTCAGACCAATTCCTAACGAACCCCTATTAAGTGGTCAACCACTGTTAAGCGGCAACTTTCCATTTCCCCGAGGGTGGCCGCTTAATAGGGGTTCCACTGTATTATTAAAATGCACCAATCAGCAATCACGCTATTACGCTGTACATACTGTCAATGGCGGCATGACGGTAAGTAAGTTTTAGTCACGTTTCAATATAAATTTGGAATGTTATATGGAAACTTTAGCGAAACGACCTTGGACATTAGCGAACTAGACGTTAGCGAATCGAATGAACACGTTAGCGAATCATCTCAGTACGTTAGCGAACTGGACATTAGCGAAACGACTCGTTAGCGAAACGACCTGCTACCTTTCCAGACGTGTTTAAACAAACACGTCTGGAAAGGTAGCAGGTCGTTTATGACGTAAATGACGAAATTGTAAACATTGTTTCTGTCATGAGGAAATTTCTCTGCCACTGGTCTGATGGTTAATTCAGGAATGCACGTTTCAAAGTTTTTCAGCTCCTCACCTGAAATTTTCAAATTGATGATGTCGAATTCTTGGATCAGTTTGGTAGAATTGTTTGGATCAAGGTTAAGTCCTATTCCACTCTGGTATGTGTTTCCTTCCTTAGCTTGTTTTTTACCATCAAGATTTAACTTCTGCTTATGTAGTTGAGCTCTTCGGCGTTTGAAATTGATGCTGTTTTTTCTTAGTTTGTCTTGGGTAGCCTTGTGATCCATCTTTTCAATGTAGCTGATACAGTGTATACCAGGTTCAATATTGAGGCTCTCAAGTGTTTGGCTTATGTAGTGATATCCAAGGTTTACTTGCGAGATGCCACAGGCCACGCGGAAGTCATTACTTTTACTTGCACCATAGTATCTAATTTTGGGATTTTTTGAGCCTATAACACTGTTTAGGGCTTCATTTCTCTGCGAATTTGCCCCAGGTGATAACTTTGCAACTACTATGTCAGTACAATATTCATCAAAAATTCTCTCCAAAGCTTTCCTTAAGTCATCGCCATAGAGATCTTTGCCATAGGGTAAGTCAGAGTGTTTATAGTTAATAGGGTCTTTCTTGGCACCACACCAGGACTCATTGCAATTTTTGTGGTTTCCAAACGAATGTGGTAGAATGCTTTTTAAGGATTTTTGAAGGGCTGATGGATTTCCCTTATTTTGAGACACACTATAAGTAAAACATTTGACGAGGTAGTTGATAACTTTCTGTGAGAGAGTTGATGAATTTACAAATTTCCCACGTTGGCTTAGGTTATACAACCTTGTAGTTAGTGATCTTTTGGCATGCACAATGTCTGTCCACTTTTCTACAGGATAAGGGACCTTCTCTTTTATATGTGCAGCTGTTGTGGAGTCTTCATCCCCGACATAAACAGATAGTTTGACATTAGAATTTAGGCTTTCAGTAAACAAATGGACTGCTGCCATAGGCTCCATTGCTTTTGATGATGCTGTATGATTGAGTCGACAATTGTGTTGCTTGGCTTCTTTTCCAGTATTTTTAGCATTCGTGCAAACCCTGCAGGATTTTGTTCTCGTAGTATAATCCATAACCTTGCCATAAGTTAAACCCATGACTGCAGCATGGCCAGTTAACGAGTTATGCCCCTTTCCCCGTTTTTGCCAACCCATGTCATATGAGCAGGGGATATTGATGCAGCCTTGGTCATCTGCTTTTACACCCTTTTTGATGGCAGCATTTCTTTCTTCTGACATTGCAGTTTTGCAACTTTTCTTTGTTACTTGCTCTACTGCATGCCCAATCTCATTTTCTCTACTCTTGAAAGTTACTGGATTCATAGAGGGAATATTTAATGTACACATTAAATTATTTAGGTGGGTTTCACCGATTCCTGTATGTAGACACCCAAGAACAGCTCTTGAATTAACATCATGAGTGAGACGACCTCTTTGACCACTCCTGTGTTCACTGGAGGTCTTGACAACATTTTCTGTACCACACACTGCACAGGTAACTGAGAACACTGAGGCTAACCCACATTTTTTTTCTGCTGTTATGTTCCACAATGACAAATTTGCTGAAAATGAAGTGACAATATTGATACCAAGGAAAATCTGATACTTTGTTCTGGCAGTGTGTCTTGGAATAAAGAGCACAAGTAAGTTTTTGCAAAACTTAACAACATTTCACAAATGCAGTGAATGCAATTTGTGGTCTGTGGAAAATTTACAACTGCTTGTTTGTTCCAAATTTACCAAAAACATTAATGTTGCTAACAACAGACATACAAATGTGTGATGCTTGGTATAGGGTAAGGGTAAGGGTTTCAGAACTTGCCCGAAACTTTAAGGACCAACCCCAGGCTTTTTATGGCTGATTGCATATGAGAAGTTTTGTAATGTATTAAAGATATACATGTATAATCAATGTCATAATTGTTCTTTGGAAACCTGTTAATTTTATAGCCTCAAACTTATGTGTACTTGTCATTAAAAACAGAGACTTCATTTTGACTTTTCTCTAGTGTTGATTTTCTTCAGGCGGAAAAATGTTTCTTCTCACCTGCTTTACAGTGCTGGCAACATTTCAATGAACTTCTCAAAACATCCAAGTCCATAATTCTACTTCCATGTGGAATGCAATTTTCTTTCTCTGTTTGTTTCTGATAAAAATTCAAAACTTGTACGCTTCAATGGTAATTATATCATTAGGTTGTAGCTGTAACAAAACATTTGTTGCAGTTTTAATATGAACTGTCAAAATTTTCAGGTCTAATCGTATCGACGAGATAATTTGCTATGAACTACCTGTGGTATAATACAAAAGTTCAAATTGAGAACTATTTCAGAGCAAAGAAAGTCTTGATGAAGCACTTGTCTTAAAACTTTTAAGTGAATTACTTGGTGCCACGTATAGCGAAAAAAAAAAAAGATTTAAACCACACCTGACTTAAACGTGTTTCTCTTTTCTTCGGTGGGGACAAATCTTCGACCATTCCTTGAAACTCTAATTTCCTCTTTGCCCTCCACTCCTTTATCCCACGAGTCCTGTCCTCCGTGTTTTCACTTCGAGTGGGTTTCTTTCCAGAGAACCGACCCTTTTCGTCACGCAATGGTGGTTGTTTTTCCGGTGTCAGTTGCGCCCTTGCAGATGCTCCAGCTGTTTTCGGTGTTTCATCGCCAGGGAACTCAAAGCGAAGCCTCCGACCATAAAAAGTGCACCGTGACCACTCTGCGACTTCCTTCGCGTACGATCACGACCGTCTTTTCTCACTGATGTCGGCGCGATAAGTACTGCGAATTGGCTCCTCAGTTTAACCACGTCAGGAGAAGACGAAAGAAGTGTATTTTTCAACACATTTCTAGGCGTTTTTTGACGAACACTTATTCCGGACAAAAAGGATAGCGGTAAGTGGAACGCGACTCGTGATAAAAATCTCACCGCCATGTTTATTTTTGTTTTTTCTTTTCTTTTAAATACTCGCGCGCTCGCGCCATTCGTACCCATGCTTCGCGCGCCAAAAAAACTGTATAGAGCCACCTTAAAGAAATTGCAAGTCCAGTCCGTTGTCCAGTCCGTTGTCCAGTCCTTGGAATTTTTTTTTCTAGCTAACCTTTAGTGGCGCGGGCGTCGCAGTGAACAAAAAGCGCGCGAAAGTATAGCCTCGTTTTCGTTCTTTCCTCCAGGCCCTCTCCTCTGAAAAAAATCTTAAACATCGATCCTCGCCAAAAGCAATTGAAATTAGAAGAAACTGACAACGTCATCATAAAGAGCATACTCTCCAGCCTTAGGCAAAATTTTCTTTTATTCCTACCTCAAATGGTCGTTGGGCAGGAAGCTGACAAACTTTTCAGTTAGATTTTCTACTGCCGCACTTTTTTAGGAAAAAGTAATCATGGCCATTTTTTAAAACACTATTTATTAAACTACAACTTCGCTTAAAAATATTCTTGGAGAAAGGTTCTAGTAAACTTTTAGAGCGAATATTAAACTTCGGTCCGTTCTGGTCACGTGACCGATGACGTCACAGCATTAAATATGACAAAAATGTATATTTCATAACAATATCTACCAATATCCAAATTTTTGTTTCCTCGCGTTTCATGCAACGCGAGATAGCACTTGTACCCAGACTCCCACTAATTGGAAATTGTATATACCTCCCTTAATATTTATATTTTGTTCGGTACCCGGGCAGTCCGAAATGGCTCATACCATTGTGCTTCAAACCACGTTGACTGCTTTTTCAAGAACAAAATAATTTCGTCACAGTGAGCAAAAACACACTTGTGAGCAAAGTCACGTGACCAATGACGTCAACGCCCTTAGTCTTGTACAATGATTAGTTTATGGTAAGACATATTTCTAGACAACGTGGGGGTCTTGCTGCCCTCAAACTGACCAAGTTATTTGGGATTGACGATTTTCCAGCTGCAAAGGATTCTGGGAAGGTTCTTATTATAATTATATATTGTTATTTAATTATTTAATTATTATTATTATTATTATTATTATTATTATTATTATTATTATTGTTGTTGTTGTTATTATTATTATATTTACCCCATTGGTATTTACAACGACAGGAGGGATGGCTGACGAATGCCTGAGATACCACTCAAGATTAGCCGAACTATTATCCGCAAAAAAGCAAGAGAGCTACGCCACAACAATTTCATGGGTCAGGGCGAAGTGTCCTTTGCAATTTTGAGGAGTGCACTCCTATGCCTAAGGGGATCGAGAACCCCGAGAAGGAGGAACCTAGATGTTAAGGACAGGGATCTAGAAATAGAGAAGGGTTAAGCAGGACTTCCCTAGACTCAACAGCTATAGATATTTTATTACTGAAAATTTTGAATTTTAGAGGCCGATAGCTTATTTTATTGAATTAAAATGTTTTCAATTCGATCTGAATTGATTGTTTTTGTTGTTATTGTTGTTTTTGTTTTTTTAAATCCACTCCTTCTAAGTTTGACTGAGTGCTTTTTAAATCGACAGGAATTGTAAATCAGTGTTTCTTTTTTGTAATACTTATAGAATAATATGTTCTATTAAGACATGTAACTGTAATTTACTTTTTTTTGCCTAATGTAATTGTAGGAGGTCGTTTTTTTTAAAAACATTGTTCTTTGTATAAAACATTATTATTATTATTATTATTATTATTATTATTATTATTACCTTAAAAAAGTGGGAGAAATTTCTTGTTCCATTGTAACTTTAACTTAGCCTGCGTGGCAGGCGCTAGAAAGGGGAAGGCAAGGGGAAAGCGGCCGCTCGCGCAAAGCGAGGGGAGAGCGAGGGGAGCGCGAGGGGAGCGCGAGGGGAGCGCGAGGGAGCGCGAGGGGAGGGAGGGAAAAAGAAGCGCCTGCAACAGTGCTATTGTTTCAACCATTCCGCCCCCTAATTAATATGTAAATTTGAGACACCTGGAAAACATCTCACTTTATGGCGATGCAAATAAAACGTGCGCCAAGCCGCGTCCAAATCGATAAGGAAAAGCAACCACAGGGAGCAGAGGAGTCCTATTTGACCGTATTTCCAGTTGCAATTGCAACGCCGGTCGTTCTTGTTGATTTGAATCACCGTAAGTGATCAAACTACATTCATGCGATCGTGTTACGCTGCTGTCACACTGCCGTTCAAAGCCATTTATACTGGAACATGAGACTTTTCCTGAGAACCCGTCGGCAAAACTGCCACCAAGACTTTCCTTTCCTGGAATTGCTTCAGTGCCTTTTCTGTTGTTCTTCGGGTTAAATTCAAGGCCGTTACTTTCCAACTTCAACGACGTTTTCTTTTATAAAACGTGTCCTCCTTCCACATTATCCGCTGCATTCTTTTTAATTTGACAACAACCGATCAGGTTTCTCAGGATGTTGCGGTAACGGTGTTGACCAATCAGAACACCAGAGAAAATCCGTGAGTGGCATTTAATTAATTCTGACCAATAGCGATTTTCTCGTCCCAAAACGGGACGAAAAATACGAAAGAAACAATAGCATTGCTGCAGGCGCTCCCTTTTCCCTTCCCCCGCCCTCCCCTCGCTTCGCGCTCGTCCGTTCTCCCCTTCCTTTTCCCTGTCTAGCGCCTGCCACGCAGGCTAACTTTAACTATGTTAAATTACCGATAGCTCTCTCCAGAATTTTACGAAGAATGCATTGGGACAGGTTTCATGTTTCTGGTGAACAGCATCTCGTAGATCATGAACAGCAAGCTGCAATAAGCTACCCTTTCGTTGGAATGGAAATTGAAATTAAAGGGAATCAACCAGTAACACGCGTCCCCAGAAAACAACAAAAACAACAGCAACAAAGTATCTTACGGCACTTAGTCTATCAAAGTCAAGTCGACAACAAGTACGCAGCTATTTCAACTTACGTTGTCGGATTTGAAAGCGTCAAGATTACGCGGTAATACCGAGAGGAGGGGACTGAGTAGTTTTTTTTCCGCGTTGCCAGCACCATAGGATGGAAGAAAACACTCAGAACCGTTTGTCTGTGTGATTTGATATCTGTAGGGGTGAGGTGTGAGGCAAGATGAGTTGGGAACATTTATAGATAAATTACTCAGTCGCGTATGCCGTCCGACATGCTGAAATTGCTCTAAACATTCACTCCTGAAGACAATGTTAATTCGCTCACATCGTCTTCCCATCTTCTCCAGATCTTTTTGCCGATGAAAGTAACCACACACAAGAACTGTTACTGATCACCATTCTTCCCACGCACCGTATCAGAGTGGAGCCATCTACCCTCTTATACTTCAGAATATGACATCTGTTGCACGCCGAGCTTTTAGGTCCTACCTTATACGGGACCTAGAAATTAATGACTTAACAAGCAAAAGCCAATACTATAACTGAATAACTGCTGACCGCACCCTGTGCAAATATATCCCGCTTCGGGTGATTTGGCACAGTACCGATTTAGATTTAGATTTAGACCTGAAATTAATGTTCCTGAAATTCATTTATCCTCTGCGACCAATTGACTCTACCATCAGCAGTTTCGTCTGTTCACAAAATCAAGCCGAACCACAGCACGAAATCCAGTTAGATACACAATTATTTTGAGCTGAGGCTGAACAGCGACTGAATGTACCTAATTTCTTCAGTGTCTTGAGCATAAAGCGTTCTTAACATGTTGTTAAGTATATTACTCTTTCATAGTTCATTATGACTAGAAAACATTGCCCGAGATCTAAAATTTTTTAAACCAGTAGGAAATCATGCATATCTGCAATGTTGATGTTTATACATGTAGCTCGATGCAGAAACGACTGTAGAAGCTAAAAGCGCTTTTATCTCTTAGTCTCACGGCTTGGGTATGACGTTCTTAGCAGTTTCTTATTAAAATTTTGGTTAATCCGAACCTGAACGTTAAAGGTTCTCAGCGTATTGCTGAACATAAATATTGTGCAATTGGTAAACACTTGAAAGAAGATCACAAGCTACATGCAACTAATTTACAAGAACAGTTTACATTTCTAAATAAATGCTGCTCAAAGATGGACTCTTTGATCTACGAGAGGCTTTTCATCAGGAAAATAGAACCAAAACTTAACACACAGTCAGGTTTCGTTGGCGCCTAGACTGCGTGCAGTCTCTCTTTTTCTTCAGATTTAGTGAAGTGCACGCGACGCGAGAAACGAGGGCGGCAGCCCGAGAAGAAAAACGAGAGACTCTATTTTTCTTGCCTTTCACGGCTCGCTCCTTCAGTTACACGCGTGGTCACTTGCGTGTCTCTGGCGTTTTGTTCGACGGACTGAGAAAAAAGAGAGACTGCTCGTAGTCTAGTTCGCGCTAAATTCGCTACATAACAATTGAATACTTTAACACCTCCAAATATTTTGGCGCTTATTTTTCCTACATATACGTTATCAATTCTACATGTAGTTTGAACTTGATAATGATGACATGGAGTCATCGAAACGTCGTTCGTTTTAAATATTGCTCAATTTCCTTCTTAAGTTTGAATTTATAATGTTAATTTATTAGTGTACTATAAGTTACCCGCAGTAACTTTGCAGTGTGCCGAACATTCCCAGCTCTTAGAAACTTAGAAAAGCACCATTAAAATCATCTTCAAAAGAAAAAAAAGTGACAAAAATCTTTTTGGCAGGTTTACCTTTGAAAATCAATAGTTATAGTTATTCTTTAGTTGGTAATTTTATTGCTACAGTAACGTTTGCGAATGGCATTTTGAAAAAAGCACTCGTTTCACAGGTTTCGCGCAATGCATTGGAGGGCTCAAATACAAGAGAAGTCAATGAAAAACAGTTCTCGACACAATAAAGTTTTTAAAATTACATTCTTACTATACGATTGACGGTGTTACACAAATCATCTCAATTATCCACTGACCGGCCCCTCATACGCTGAGCTTCCTCTGCATGAAGTGAAAGTGATGTACGGGCCTGCTTCGCAAATCCAAACTTTTCCATTTCTCTTGTTTTACTAAAAGTAGTAAATGCCCCCAGTTATAACTCGGCACAAATGTTTTCTTCGCAGCTTTGATTATTTGAAGATTACTGATGATAAAGGCCAGTCATTTGGTGTGTACTGTGGTATCAAGACTGGGGAAACAGTTGAAGTTACTGGAGGGTATGCAGTGATAATATTCCACTCTGACGGGAGTGTTCAAAGTAAAGGATTTCGGATGTTCTTCCGCATCAAGGAAAGCGGATCAAGTCCAACAACAATAGGTAGGAAAATTGATTGGCACTAAATAAATTGATATTCATTTGTCGAATTCCTAGAATTGGCAAGGAATGGTCTTTTCCAATATGGCGTAAAATTCAAACTGTCGGTGAGGGCAAAAATGCTGATGCAAAGCAAAAAATAGTAGCCTCCCACGCGGTCTTTTTTAGGCTCCCCTAAAAACGACTGCATGGGAGGCTAAAGAAATAGTTGTCCCCCCTCCCCCTCCCCATAATGACCTGTGAAAATCTAATCAAAATCTGAGCATGTCATGGCTTGTCACATCTGACTACCAATACTGTACGAAAGAAAGTACTATCCTTGGTTTCAGCACAGCAAATGAACGTTAAAGTCAGGCAGGGCACTTGGTATATGTACATTTTGGGGGTAGTGTTTCCTTTTCAAGCTTCATATCGCTGGAAATTGAATGTAGATTCTGTTAAAATTTAACAGAGATTTTAGTCCATGATGGAATTATATCGTGATTGCCATTTTGCTGCGTATCATGATTTATAGTCAGAGGTTAGAACTGCGGAGCAGCAGGGGTTGTGACATTCGATATTCGCGACGAAAACTTGAATATTATAGGGCAACTTTTCTGTCTCCGAAAATTATACGAAACAATAATTTATTCGATAACGTGCACTTTCAAGGCTGAATCTAATTATGATAATTCGCTACCTTTCAGTGCACGTGCTTTAAAACCAGTCCAGGAAAAGGGGTTTAATTTTGAATTTCCTTTTAAATACATCGTTTTAGCAGCAACGACCTCTAAAACGTAAATTTTATGAGATTTTGAAAAGCGCAAGAAGTTAATACCTCATAATTTCAATCACACATGTACCGAAAACATGATTTTATTGAATAACTTATACAGAAAGTACATAAAAACAATCTTCTCGTGAATATTTCAATTTTTTTCGGAACAGCCCTCGCAGGTCATGCATACTCGTTTAATAAAACATACGTAATGGCGTAAGTGTCCTGCGCTATCTTAACGTTCAGTGGGAATCTGATTATAACTGACTTCCTTGCATTGCATGTAGCTATATTAGAGTTTAGGAAAAGGGTTTCAATTTGAATCTCCCTACCAAAGTATCCGGCATTTTGGGTGCAACGAGCCCGCGCAGGATGCTTAATCTCATTACGTATGTATTTATTTGAAGGGTACAGTGGAACTCCGCCATACGACCACCCCGTTATTACGACCACTCAGATTTGTGGCCCGAAAAAAGGCCCACTCATTTTCGACGACCACCTTTTAGAGCCCTCAGTCGTTATTTTCTTTATAAAATTACCGCGTTAATACGACCAGTCAAAATGCTTGATGGGCTGCTGAATGAAAACAGACATGACACAATATGACAAACAATAACGCATTACTAACATATTATTGAATGTTTTTAGGCAAAGGTGTTAGTGGTTAGCATGACATCTGGTAAATTAAAGGATGCATGAATAAATAATACTAAAGATCTCTATCGAAAGACTTCACTTCGCAGCATTTTGAGCTCTCAAAAATATTTTGCCTTCTTGTTTCTGCTGCCTTCCACTGTGGCTGTGAAACTGTGTGAAAGTGTTGTAAGCTACAATATGGAAAACGGCTCTTCAAGACATTTCACAAGCCCTTTCCTTCCATAACAAGGAACTGAAAGAAGTCAGTGTTTTTTTCTCGTTACTCGGTTTCGTTTACTGTTACATTTTTCAGTTGCATTGGATTGCAGTTGTAAGGTTGTTAATTAACTGCAAAAAGGTTGATTGATAGCGGATTAAAGGCTTACATGGAGTAGAATGTAGTTTAAAAGCATTTTGCACCATAATTTGACCCTACCCTGTTAATACGACTACCCTGTTAATACGACCAAATTTCCATAGCCCGAAGGTGGTCGTATTAACGGGGTTCCACTGTAATCACGAACCGTGCGACTGATTCGGACGATGCACGGAATATTCACGACGAGAGTTTTTACATTCTAAATTTATTGAATATTTCGCGTGTTTTCGGAATCTGTCGTACCAGTTCGTGCACACTATTTGTGAACTAAATACATACGTAATGAGAGGAAAGCTCCTGCACGACCTTAAGGTTTGTCTTTCCATACTGTTGGAAAAATGTGTTCAAATCGAGGCAGTCTAGCAAATCAAACATGAGCCACAGGGGATAAACTGCTAAACTCGGTTTCTGTATCATGAAGCAACGGCGAGTATTCCTGGGTGGAATTCCAGCAATATGTCAGCACTACGCATTTGTACACCTGGGTAGAGCCGAGAAACAAGATGGAGTAAAATGGCAAAGGTTTTTTTTTGTCTGTGGAACTAACATAATAGCCGGTAATCACGACGGGCATCCATGCTATAGTTTTATTTACAACGTACAGTTCATAGTTATATGACAACAAGGTTTGATGGGGAGGGAGGGAGAGAGGGAGAGAGGGAGAGAGGGAGAGAGGGAGGGAGGGAGGGAGGGAGGGAGAGAGAGAGGGAGGGAGGGAGGGAGAGAAGGAGGGAAGGAGGGAGGGAGGAGGGAGAGAGGGAGGGAGGGAGGGAGGAAGGAGGGAAGGAGGGAGAGAGGGAGGGAGTGAGGGAGGGAAGGAGGGAGGGAAGTGGCATTGAAATATTTTCAAATGAAATATTAAGGGGCGCATGATCAAAAACAAAATGAAAGTGTTCAAACTTTTCAGCCATACCAGAGGCTTCTGGCCATACCCTGCATCCGATAACTAATGTTGAAATAGGATGAATGATTTGAGGAAGCCTCGTGGTTTTCGTGTCACCCAACTGTAAGAGTAGCCTGTTCCAGGTCCTCTCGGATATTTGGGGCGTCAGCGCGAGAACGAGCAAAAAAAATTTAGCGGGGAGGGGGAAGGGAAAGGGGAAAGGGGGGAAAGAGAGAATGGGAGATTTTCTTTAACGACCCCATTCCGCCCACATTTGCTTAATTTGGATTTTCCACTGTCAGAATGTCAATCTCGCGCGAGTCATTTACATAACCGCGAGTAAACATGTGCTAATCCAGCAAGCCGAATTTTCAAGAAAAGTCTCACAGTTACTGCAAAAAAAACATCCCACTCGTTTTTTATTGAGTGTCAGCAAATACATGGAATAGCTGGGTTTTTTTTTCTGGAGCCGATAACTTGGTGTTGGCTGATGTTGTTGCTTCATTTGGCAACAAGCTTTCAAAAGCAAGAGGCGCTGTCGCAAGTCAGTCGTCTCACTTGTGCCAGAACTACCTTATTATAGGAAATTAACGATCGTGTTAATTAAGGTATTTGAAATAAACGCGAATTGAAGGAAGAATTACTTTTTAGTAAAGGAATAGACATGTCCACGGTTTCTGACGCCCAATTTTAGCTGGAGGCAAACACGGCTAAAATTACAGTAAATGTATGGGATTTTGGCCGACTTTGAACCGCTGTAACGCCGTAACAAAGAAGTGGATTTCCACAGTGAAAATGTCTTTTAAAAGACATTTGTACTGCAATTATATTTTCATGAATTATAAAGGACAGATTCAGGCTACAACGACCGTAAGCCAATTTTTAAGATTTCATACAAACCCTTCTAATCAAAATTATGGAAATTGCGCGAACTTAGAAGCCAGATGCGAAGATTTATAATTCGAATTTACGGACGTCGCGTCGTACCTCCTTTAATGGTATTATTCTCTGTTGGATGAATGATATCAATAAAACTATTTAAAGTAGTGGCATATGTTGGATATCCGACTCTTTGTAGCGGCGTTACAGCGGTTTGCACCCCCCCCCCCCCTCCCCCCCCCCCAGTCAAAATGACGTCATAAACCGTGAGACGGTCTATTAACGCGAAATATGTGCTGAAATTTCAAAATAAGGGAAATTAACGTGACTTACACAGGAACAAATTTATTCAAACACCAAGTGTAAAAATCCGCAATGCAAATGATGTTCGTGGAATTGGCCCTAAACGTAGGGGTTAAACGAAGGAATCTTGTCGCTTTACAGTGTCCATGATACCGGCTGATCTCCATCCTGATAAAAGAATACTTTCTCCTTTTTCGGAGATATTGTAAACGATTAAACTACCCTAGTTGTCAAGAATGTCTGGAGTATATCGAGAATTTGAGGTGAAACTAATTCAAATATTATGCGTCACATAAGTAATGACGCGGAAAATAAAGCTAACAAAAATAAACGCGAGTTAAATTCGCGTTAATTTCATAAAGCGTTAATTTCCTATAATAAGGTATTGTTCGAATTGATGATCACGGAAAACCATAAAAGATGCGTTCCAGTGGGTTGAAGGGACAAGCGACAAAGCTCCGAAAACAGGTGACAATCTTCTCCCAAAACACCGACAACCGACAGAAATTGGCAGACAATGCGCGACAGTTTGCGAACAGCAACAATTCGCTGTCCATTCCTCTTTGTTTTCTTTGCGACAGCGACATTTGTCCCCAACGAAACAAGCGACAGACAGGGTCGTAAACGAGCGAATAAGCGACACTAGACCACCCCTTGGAAGGCCTCATTAAATTTTAACATGCTCTCACCGAACTGTATCACAATCGCGTGTGTGGTAATACAGGCGACTCATAAAGAACAATCTCGACGCTGACAAAGGGAAACAAAACATAAGCTTAGAATTATTCTGTCACGGACTTGAGTTGATCCAGCACTATAAGCTACTATATGATCCCAGGACCGCAAATGATCCGGGACCGCGAATGATCCCCAAATTCAGGACCGCAAATGTTGGATCTCAAATTATGACTGTAATATTGTCATCCTCCTTACCGCATATAACTCCTGTTTTTGTTGTTTTAATCTTGGGAAGGGATTTTTGCTCGGACTAGAAAGTCTTTGAGCGATTTGTCCTTCCGGTAAGCGACAATAGGGGTGTTAGAAAATATTTGAGCGAGTTTAGGGTTGTCTGAAATGAGGTGCCAGTGTTCCATAAGAATCTTTTTAAGATTCGTTGAAGCCGGGTTGTATGTAGTAACTAGTGGCAAAATTTCGTTAGATGTCTTAGTTTTCGTTTTTAAAGCCTCTTTCCTTGATGAGAAATTAACTTCAGCTATTGTCGTTGTGATTATCTCTAGAGGATAGCCTCGGTCGAGTAATCGGGATTGAAAATCTCGTTTGAGTAACTCGAAATTTTCTTTGGCCATGAGTTTGTTCTCAAAAGACGCAATATCTTTCCTTTAATAAATCCTTATAATGGCCTTATTTTCTGTCGAATGAATGATATCAATAAAACTATTTAAAGAGGTGGCAAATGTTGGAAATCTGCCTCTTTGAAGGGGCGTTACAGCGGTTCAAAGTCGGCCAAAATCCCATACATTTAATCTTTTGTCGTGTTCGCCCCCCAGTCAAAATGGCGTCTTAAACCGTGCTAAGGTGTTATTAACGTGAAAGATGTGCTAAAATGTCAAAATAATTGAAATTAACGCGACTTACACAAGGAAACATAATTTGTTGAGACAACAGCAACAAATTTATTCAAACACTAAGTGCAAAAATCCGCAATGCAAACGATGTTCGTGGAATTGGCCTTATACGTAGGGGTTAAACGAAGGAATCTGGCCTCTTTACAGTGTCCATGATACCGGCTGATCTCCACCCTGATAAAAGAATACTTTTTCCCTTTTCGGAAATATTGTAAGCGATCAAACTGTCCCAGTCGTCAAGAATGACTTTAGTGTATCGAGACTTTGAGGCGAAAATAATTCAAATGTTTACGCGTCAGTTAATTAATGACGCGGAAATTAAAACTAACAAAACTTAAAGCGAGTAAATTCGTGTTAATTTCATGATAATTTCATGATATAATAAGGTAATCTTGGTTTTCCATAGTCTATTTACATCATCATCATCATCATCATCATCATCACCATCATCATCATACTTTATTTCATGTGGATATACACTTAGCCTGAGAGGTAGTTTACAGGTATTCCACCTAATAACTAATGAAAATCTAACAACTGAACAATGCTAATTCATCAGATAAACGCAATTCATCAGGTAAAATCACAAATTAAATACTGATTAAAACTATTTAAAACTATTATTACAATATGACCGCCGCAGTCAAAATACTATTAAAACTAATGTTACAAGTTTACTAATCCCCGAACTTTAACGATCTAATTCTGTTTACTATTTCATTGGTGCCTACTTATATTCTAATGTCATTTGATAGTTCATTCCATTTCTTGGCTGCAAAATATTTCCATGACTTGAGTCCATATTTGGTAGTGTTAACTTTAGGTTAAGATAAAACATATTCTTGGCGCCTGAGATTGTACATAAATGAACGTAAATTAATAAGATTCCCAATTGCCCGTGGTGCTTTGCTCGATATGCTATTATGTATTGTTAATAACATGTCTTGAATTCTTCGAGATTCCATGGAGGGTAGTCTTATCCTTTCCAAGAGATGTTATAACATAGCTTGTAAATTAGTGCAGTCAAATTCAATTGCGCGAGCGTGCTTCATATTCCTATTGTGCACGCTAATGACGTAGCAAAGGGAATTTCTCTTTATAGCGGAGCTCCGCGCGTCAAAGTTTCGTCGTGTAACTTGATTAATTTTCGATTTTTGTTTGTTTGAACCTGTAAGAATCAGCGTTTGGATGTCTTGGCTGGCTTTGGTTATTTTAGAGTGTACGTGCATGTCTACCAGGGAAAGTATTTCTTAAGAGCTTGAATTAAATTGAAGGCAGAAACTCACGCTCGAGGGACAAAAAGCCGATCAAATGCATGTCTCAAAATCTGACAGAAAGTTGTCAAAAAGCTGTCAAGAAAATGTCAAAAACAAGCGCTAAAGCTTCACGCTTCATTTGTAAAAGCTATACTATACAGATCATCGTCCAAAGACTGTAAATAATGAAGTGTCGCCGTTTAACTTGATTAATTCTCGAGCTTTTTGTTGAACCGGTAAGAATCAGTGCTTGGATGTTAAAAACAGCGAAATGTGTTGGTTTGGTTGGTTGGCTTTGATAATTTTATCGTGGACGGGTCTGCGAGGGAGAAGCTCGTGTGGTTTTGCAAGCGCTGTCATCGTTATAACTGGATGATATTTTGCCGCTGAGAATCTTAAATCGAAGAGGCTTCCTTGGTGGACATGGGAAGTAACAATGAAACTATCGAGCCACTTTATGGTTTTGTGTCTTCTTAGCTAAGGAAAGATTTTGTGTGAAATGGCATCATTATTCAGCTCTACCGCGTTCCGAGTGATTGCCAACTCTCTTCTACGTTTCCCAAAATTTTTACTGCCAGATTTGAACATGTTCTAGCATGATTTGGTCGATCACATTTTGGCTGTTGTATGTTTTCAGCATGGAGATTCTTAAAACGCTTTAGTATGTTTTTGTCATCCCTTAAGTGGCGTGTTTATTACATTTTATTTTTGAGCACTGTTCCCGTTTTTGCTTTGGGAACGTTCCCATCAGGGGACGATTGTTCCTATTTGAAGTGGTCCTTTTAGCATCAAAAGGAACAAACTGCTGTGAAAAATAGGAACAAAGTGTTCATTTAGAGCTAAAAAGAACCTTTTGTTCCGCATTTTTAACATTGAAAGGAACGTTTTGTTCCTCAAATGAGTGACTAAGGAACAAGTGTTCCCTATGGTATTGTTCCTCTTTTAATCATTTTGGTCCTTTTTATGCAGTTGAGGAACAATTGTTCCTATTAATGCGTTCCCTTTTGGAGTAGCTGTTCCTTTATGCTGGCGTGAGGAACTTTCGTTCCCAAATGCTTACGTTCCTTTTTCTTGTAAAGGAACTTTTGTTCCTTTCTTTCGTCGTTGCTGCTTTGAAAATTGGTTCCTTTTCGTTCATTTGAGGAACAATTGTTCCCATTAATGGTTCCGTTTTGAATGAAATGTTCCTTTTTATAAGCACGTGGAACAGTTTGTTCCTAAACATCAGTTCCTATTTGTGCACAAAGGTTCCTATTTAGAAAACGGCAGTTCCTTTGTGCATGTTGTTCAACAGAAACATTCTTCTCTTCTTGCCATCTATGTCAGTTTATTGCTTTTGAAATGGTAAAACGTTTGGTGTATAGTTTTAAGCTGGAAAAAACTCGAAACACAGTCCATAACATATTTTAAAAGACATTTCGAGGCGCTTATTGACTTGTCCGGACAAGGTTGAACATAATCGCACCAACGTCATATGTCACCTTAGATTTGCAAGTTTAATTACGAATAGCACACACTGCCACGCCTGAGCAAGCGGGGGCAAGTCGGGGCAAGTTGCACAAAGCAGCCATTCTTTTTTTCCGTCGCCTTTGTAGTTTGTTCACAATTTATGCAAGTGGAACAAACTGTGTGAATCACACAGATGTCAGAGATGAACAAGAAAGGCAAGGTTGACTGGTCGAAAATCGATGGCTCATCACCGAAACCGAAACGGCTTAACTTGGAAAAGGACGAAACAGATAGCTTGTGTCACTGTCCAATACAAGTGTGTGATCACGATGGATTTAAAAGCCAACGCGGTTGCAGGAAACACGTGAACACCAAGCACAGTTGGTTCTTTTTCTTTGACGAAAAGCCCGTTGCAAGTACCAAAGAACTTGCCGATGACGATAAAGCGAGCGAAATCGCAAAACCATCCGCCAGAGTATTGCCATCATTTTCGGTTTGCAGCCACATTGGCGAATCATTCACGAAATGGTTGACTGGAAGTGGCGGTGGTTGCAAGAAAGATCGCGCAGCTCAGCAGATTGTCAAGAGGTGTTTCAAATTTCAAATTTTGCTGCGAAGTGCTGGACTTCAGCCTGTGTTCTAACAGTCTGTTATTCAAGTTTATCGATCACTTGCAGGACGAATGCAAGCTAGGACACGGTGGACGATTGGGCTACATTGATGCCATCTCTGAAATGATCGACTTCAGAAAAATAAATGGCGCCTCTGACGCAGTTCTCCGAAACTTGTCATCGACAGAATTGTACCTGAAAAGAGCTCGCAAGACGGTGGCAAAGATGATGAGATTGCAGTGGACACAAGATCTAGACATTGAAACTCTGGATGCTAGGGGGCACTGGGCAACCCTGGAAGAACTGTTAGAAGTGGTGACGTTTCATTTGCCTCGTTACGAAAACACCGTGAAGACGTGCAAGACAAGTCCGGGTCAAGTCAACCCGTCGGACTTAACTTTTGCCACGAAATTTGTAGCGGTGTATTTGTTCATCAAGGTGAAGGGGTCTCGCCCTATGACTTATCAGTACTTGACAGTCGACATGGTTAAGACAGCCAAGGAGAACGGGGGATTTATCGACCAGAAAAAGTTCAAGACTGTGGCAAGTACGGATTTGACTCGTTGATTCTGACCGACGCAAGCATGCAGGTGCTCGATGGCTACATCGATTTCGTAAGACCATTGCTGAGACCCCAGTGCAAGTTCGTTTTGGTGACGAGAAATGGGGGCCAACACAGCAAATTGGGCGATGTCATGAGCAAACTAGTCTTTGACGCAATCGGAAAGTACATTCACCCGACGCGCTATCGCCAAATCGTCGAAACGCAAAGCCTCAATAAGCTCACTAGCAAAGAGCAAAGAATTTTGTCGGAAGATCAGAAACACAGCTCAGCCGTCGCCAAAGTTCACTATCAAAAGCAGAGGTCGCGCGAAGTTGCTGCGAAGGCTCACGAGTGTCTGCAAAAGCTACAAGGTGCTAAAGGCTCCGAACTGGATAAGGAGGTGAATACGAGATTTCGCGATTCAACGTCAAGTTCTGCGGCACTGGCTGAAAGCGCAGAGTCGAATAGCGTAGTGCCCCCTGAGAGGAATGCTCCACCGACAAATCCACTGCGAATCCAAAGAAGTCAGCGCCGGGCGTTGAAATTTACAGCATATGAGGACGAGTTTCTCAAGGAAGGGATTGCTAAGCACGGATTTGGACAATGGACCGCTATTTTGAGAGATCCCGAGTACAAGTTTCAAGAGGGCAGAACGGCAGACTCTCTAAAGAAAAGGGCTGGAATGAAAATGCCGCTCGGTTAACAATTCAACTATAAAGAATCGACAAATGCACACCAACTAAAATGCATTGGAAACTGAACCATTTAATTATGAAAATTTGACTAACAGCTAGCTTGTTAGCACACTGAATTACGGAATGCGTTTTATAAATGATCAAACTGTAATAAACTCTAATTTCTTGGACGTAAAAGCCCATTCTTGTAACTAGTTCTCACAGGTTCATGTAGCGTTCTGATTGCCTAATTCTATTTACTTAATGTGGGAAAGTAGCAAAGTACTGGAAACGACCACTCTACATTACGGCCTATCTTACGAGAAAAAAACTGCTTTTACTTTTGACTAGTAAAGTATCGAGGCCTAGAATTGGTTGAAATAAACTCGTCTTTCCACTATTAGCGGCACCAATAAGGCAAGGAACTTTGTCTTTGTGTCTCTTTTGATTGTGATTCAAGAGCCTCAAGAAATCTTCGCAAAATTCCTCAATTTCATCTTCTGTGAGGCTGTTTTCCAAAAAATCTTTGAAATACTTCGGTTCTGGCTCTATGGTTGGATCGTACGAACTAAACACACGTGGTGTAACATGACCAATGTCCTTGTCCGCGATCACATTCTCCAGGAAGCGACGCTCCTTGATTGACCAGCACTTGCCGTCGTTTACC
The DNA here is from genome assembly GCA_016490735.1 of Pachyseris speciosa. Lineage (NCBI taxonomy): Eukaryota > Metazoa > Cnidaria > Anthozoa > Scleractinia > Pachyseridae > Pachyseris > Pachyseris speciosa. The sequence goes on from JAEMWC010000297.1 coordinate 96,640, forward strand.
CCAATCAAATTATAATCTACACAAAGTGGTCGAATGGCCTCGCAGTGCGGGTTGGCTAGGATATCGATGACTTTCTTCATGTCCTTTAGGAGTCGCGCCTTGAAAGACTCGTTCGCCCCCAAACTATTAACGAACGCCTCCACCTCGCACTTATAGGAATAGGTGTACTTTGCCTTGTCGCATTTCTTGTACACTTTTCCACCGTGCAAAGCGTAGCCCAGCCTTTTCATTGCGATGCCAATGTCATTAACAAGCACTGTTAGTTTATCGGACAATTTTGCGTGTTCGTTGACGATTTCATTCTCTCATGGAACAGCCGAGCCGTCTAATTGGAAGCCGAACTGGTCGATGACCAGTTTTACATCTTCAAGTTTTCTCAAAGCCCACGAAAGACTGGAAGAGAACGATGGATCGACCAGACAGATCCGGACTACGTTCTCCGAGATCCACGTTCTCTCGAGATCCACTGAATCGGCGTCCCCCACAAACTTTCAAATTCATCACGAAAGTAATAGTTGTAAGACGAACTCACTAGGTCCTCCATAAACGGGTTCTTGTGGTCTTTAAGGACTTTGAACAGCTCTTTTATCGCTCCAGTCTCCTTACCCTCGTGGCAGGGGACCTAAAATCGAGAAATATTTAACAAGTTGATTCCGGTTCTTTCATAATAACCAGCATTCGGCTGGTGAACAAGTGATCAGTAATTTTCGGTACCGAGGAAATTCAACGCTAAATAAAAGTTGTTGAATCTAACCGTTGAAATTATCTTGGGCAGTTACAAGTTTACTGTAAAGCCTGCCTTTAGCTATTTTTTTTTTTAATTTAATGCCTTGTAATAAGGTAGTAAAAGAGCTATTACACTTTATCACTGATTAGTGTTACGGAAATCGTGTGTTTACGTAATCAAAACAATTTTAATGCGTATAGAATTTGACTGTTTAGTTGACCGGAAAGGGATAGGCATCGAACCTGTCATCGTTAGTAACTTTAACCAATCAGAGAACCCATTGTACAATTTGCTGTATCTTTTGTTCTAGAAATCGAAGTGTGTTGTAATTGAGATCGGGACATCGTGAGAGACAAATATATCTGTTTAAAGTTCTATCGTGAGTGAGTGATTTTAGCGCGAGTTTATCGGAGAAACATTGTGTTGTCAGGCAATTAACTAATTCCCAACAGTGTTACTTATGTCAATTTTACGATTGGAATAAAGTTACCTGATTTTCGAAGACATCCACGTTGCACTCCAGGAGAGCTCGGTGGATAACAAGGGACTACACGGTGCACCATTTGGCGTGGTCAGAGCGATCCAGTAACTCACACATGGGCACAGCTTCTGATTTATGATTGTGGTGTGACTTGCAACCCATTCTTGCATGGCTTGTTGAATTGCCGTATTGACTCGAATCCGGAAATTCGTCTGCATCATCGCTCCCCTCTTCCTCGACATGCGCCTTTTTCCTGCTTCGTTCTTTCTTTAGACTTTGCGAGCTAATGGCGCTGAAAAAGAATGCGACATTCTTCATGCCTGCGAAATAGACGAAACAAGCTATATTATTCACTGAATCTGCATCAATTAATTCCACCCAAACAACGACAGAAAAGCTCGAAATTTTAAACAGCACACACATAAACAAACCTTGCAGAGCTTTATCACAGGCATCTCTAGTTCGACACACGCCATTCCACGCATTTTCAAAACCTTCTTCCTGAACCTTGCAAGCACACTTTGCACTGACAATACTACATTTTCCCAAAACTACCGGGCTCAAGTAGCACAACGCAGCGCTTTTTATCGTCCTGCTGTTTAGTTGACGGCATGGATAACGAGCCCTCTGCATCCTTGAACGACAATGTAAGCCCTGAAACGTGTTTTTCTTTTATAGAGAGAAGACTTGTGAAGTTCCCACGAATAATTATACCACACAAAATGCAATCAACAGAAGACGTAGTTGTTTGTTTTAAATGGCCAATTGTGACACGCTATCAGTTCGCAGGTGCTCTCCAGTGAAATTTCTAGACGACTTTTCTTGCTACGTAATTTTCATGTCAATGCCATTTTTCGTCGCACTGGTCAGCTATGAACAGCTCTTTCACAGCGAACAATAAAGTAGGTAACGAAGCAACAGTGACATTTTTAATCAGCCAATTGTGACACACAATCAGTTCTCAGATTATTTACAGCTACTTTTGTAGACGAATTTTCTCATCCGTTACTTTCCCGAATTTAATTTTTGCTATTAATATTTGAGCTGGTCAGCAATCAACAGCTATTTTACACCAAATAATAAACTCGATTAACAAGCCGCAATGACGGTAAATTCGTTTGAGAGGAATTTAGGAAATACTGTCTACACATGGTACCAGTAGGGGCTAACAACAACATCAACCAGAACTAATGGGGCAAGCGAAAAGAGTTGAGAAAATATCATATACAGCGGCGTGTTTTCATCGTGTATTACACAATTATCACGACTCGTGTTAAAAAAAAACGAACAAGATTAAATGAACTGAGACAGTTCTCATTTTGATGTTGGGGAAGGTAGAAAATTGACGTGAAAGTGTCACTGATTTTTGAAGAAAGATGTAACGTCTTCTATATCACCGCAAATGTAGGATGTGATTCAATAAAAACAGTTGAAACAGAATATAGAAACCAGAGATAAGTAAAATCTTGTATTTCAAAGCCAATCGATGAAAGCGCAAAATGTTATGGTTAAGTTTTACAGAGAGATATCAAAATTAATCTCAACGTTTTCACAAAATCCGTGAAATCCGTCTTTTCCGCCGTGTTTAGTAAAAAGGTAAACTTAACTGCTCATCAGCACTGGAAGTTTCCACGGAATGTTTTTTCCTAATGATGGCGGAAAGGACGGATTTCGCGGATTTGTTTTTAATTTGATTTATTTAATTCTTCTCTTTAAAACTGTAAGTAAAATATTATTATTAATATATTATGATATATTATTTGTATTATACTTACAGTTTTAAAGAGAGATTTTAAATCAAACTTAAAAATCCGCAAAATCCGCATTGAAAGGAACGTTTTGTTCCTCAAATGAGTGACTAAGGAACAAGTGTTCCCTATGGTATTGATTCTCTTTTAATCATTTTGGTCCTTTTTATGCAGTTGAGGAACAATTGTTCCTATTAATTCGTTCCCTTTTGGAGTAGCTGTTCCTTTATGCTGGCGTGAGGAACTTTCGTTCCCAAATGCTTACGTTCCTTTTTCTTGTAAAGGAACGTTTGTTCCTTTCTTTCGTCGTTCCTGCTTTGAAAATTGGTTCCTTTTCGTTCATTTGAGGAACAATTGTTCTCATTAATGGTTCCGTTTTGAATGAAATGTTCCTTTTTATGGGCATGTGGAACAGTTTGTTCCTAAACATCAGTTCCTATTTGTGCACGATGGTTCCTATTTAGAAAACGGCAGTTCCTTTGTGCATGTTGTTCAACAGAAACATTCTCCTCTTCTTGCCATCTATGTCAGTTTATTGCTTTTGAAATGGTAAAACGTTTGGTGTATAGTTTTAAGCTGGAAAAAACTCGAAACACAGTCCATAACCTATTTTAGAAGACATTTCGAGGCGCTTATTGACTTGTCCGGACAAGGTTGAACATAATCGCACCAACGTCATATGCCACCTTAGATTTGCAAGTTTAATTACGAATAGCACACACTGCCACGCCTGAGCAAGCGGGGCAAGTCGGGGCAAGTTGCACAAAGCAGCCATTCTTTTTTTCCGTCGCCTTTGTAGTTTGTTCACAATTTATGCAAGTGGAACAAACTGTGTGAATCACACAGATGTTAGAGATGAACAAGAAAGGCAAGGTTGACTGGTCGAAAATCGATGGCTCATCACCGAAACCGAAACGGCTTCACTTGGAAAAAGACGAAACAGATAGCTTGTGTCACTGTCCAATACAAGTGTGTGATCACGATGGATTTAAAAGTCAACGCGGTTGCGGGAAACACGTGAACACCAAGCACAGTTGGTTCTTTTTCTTTGACGAAAAGCCCGTTGCAAGTACCAAAGAACTTGCCGATGACGATAAAGCGAGCGAAATCGCAAAACCACCCGCCAGAGTATTGCCATCATTTTCGGTTTGCAGCCACATTGGCGAATCATTCACGAAATGGTTGACTGGAAGTGGCGGTGGTTGCAAGAAAGATCGCGCAGTTCAGCAGATTGCCAAGAGGTGTTTCACGTTTCTCAAATTTTGCTGCGAAGACGAGGAGGAATTGAGTTTGAAGTGCTGGACTTCAGCCTGTGTTCTAACAGTCTGTTATTTAAGTTTATCGATCACTTGCAGGACGAATGCAAGCTAGGACACGGTGGACGATTGGGCTACATTGATGCCATCTCTGAAATGATCGACTTCAGAAAAATAAATGGCGCCTCTGACGCAGTTCTCCGAAACTTGTCATCGACAGATATGTGCCTGAAAAGAGCTCGCAAGACGGTGGCAAAGATGATGAGATTGCAGTGGACACAAGATCTAGACATTGAAACTCTGGATGCTAGGGGGCACTGGGCAACCCTGGAAGAACTGTTAGAAGTGGTGACGTTTCATTTGCCTCGTTACGAAAACACCGTGAAGACGTGCAAGACAAGTCCGGGTCAAGTCAACCCGTCGGACTTAACTTTTGCCACGAAATTTGTAGCGGTGTATTTGTTCATCAAGGTGAAGGGGTCTCGCCCTATGACTTATCAGTACTTGACAGTCGACATGGTTAAGACAGCCAAGGAGAACGGGGATTTATCGACCAGAAAAAGTTCAAGACTGTTGGCAAGTACGGATTTGACTCGTTGATTCTGACCGACGCAAGCATGCAGGTGCTCGATGGCTACATCGATTTCGTAAGACCATTGCTGAAACCCCAGTGCAAGTTCGTTTTGGTGACGAGAAATGGGGGCCAACACAGCAAATTGGGCGATGTCATGAGCAAACTAGTCTTTGACGCAATCGGAAAGTACATTCACCCGACGCGCTATCGCCAAATCGTCGAAACGCAAAGCCTCAATAGCTCACTAGCAAAGAGCAAATGATTTTGTCGGAAGATCAGAAACACAGCTCAGCCGTCGCCAAAGTTCACTATCAAAAGCAGAGGTCGCGCGAAGTTGCTGCGAAGGCTCACGAGTGTCTGCAAAAGCTACAAGGTGCTAAAGGCTCCGAACTGGATAAGGAGGTGAATACGAGATTTCGCGATTCAACGTCAAGTTCTGCGGCACTGGCTGAAAGCGCAGAATCGAAAAGCGTAGTGCCCCCGAGAGGAATGCCCCACCGACAAACCCATTGCGAATCCAAAGAAGTCAGCGCCGGGCGTTGAAATTTACAGCATACGAGGACGAGTTTCTCAAGGAAGGGATTGCTAAGCACGGATTTGGACAATGGACCGCTATTTTGAGAGATCCCGAGCACACGTTTCAAGAAGGCAGAACGGCAGACTCTCTAAAGAAAAGGGCTGGACTGAAATTTTCACCAGGGTCATGCACCTGAACTGAACACTTTTCTAAACGCCGAGATAAGTTGTTTTTGGCATATCTACTACTAAGAAAGCTTGTCGTGCTTCCTCGTTAAAGTAAAAACCAACAGCAGTCATTGATTAAGCAAAATGCTTGCCATTCATTGAACTGAACTGCCACAGAACTATAATGATGTTTCTCTTACAAATTAAAGCGTGAGTTTAATGAATGTAATATATTATGTACTCTCTAAACAAAAGGGCTGGAATGAAAATGCCGCTCGGTTAGCAATTCAACTAGAAAGAATCGACAAATGCACACCAACTAAAATGCATTGGAAACTGAACCATTTAATTATGAAAATTTGACTAACAGCTAGCTTGTTAGCACACTGAATTACGGAATGCGTTTTATAAATGATCAAACTGTAATAAACTCTAATTTCTTGGACGTAAAAGCCCATTCTTGTAACTAGTTCTCACAGGTTCATGTAGCGTTCTGATTGCCTAATTCTATTTACTTAATGTGGGAAAGTAGCAAAGTACTGGAAACGACCACTCTAAATTACGGCCTATCTTACGAGAAAAAAACTGCTTTTACTTTTGACTAGTAAAGTATCGAGTTAGAAGGTTCTGGGATTTTTTGACTGCTCGTTGACTGCTGGATTGCCTCTTTCGCTTCTTCTTGTTGGTAGTGCTAGCTCGAAGTAGTGCAGCAGAAACTGCGGAGTCGTCGAAGCTTGAATGAGGCATAGACGCACCACTTGTGCTCGGAAGAGGAGTCATGAAAATACTCTCTACGTCTTCCGTCTCATCTACGCCATTACACTGCTGAGTGATGAAAATACTCCCTTCCTCATCCGTCTCAGATACATGCGACATTCTTCATGCCTGCGAAATAGACGAAACAAGCTATATTATTCACTGAATCTGCATCAATTAATTCCACCCAAACAACGACAGAAAAGCTCGAAATTTTAAACAGCACACACATAAACAAACCTTGCAGAGCTTTATCACAGGCATCTCTAGTTCGACACACGCCATTCCACGCATTTTCAAAACCTTCTTCCTGAACCTTGCAAGCACACTTTGCACTGACAATACTACATTTTCCCAAAACTACCGGGCTCAAGTAGCACAACGCAGCGCTTTTTATCGTCCTGCTGTTTAGTTGACGGCATGAATAACGAGCCCTCTGCATCCTTGAACGACAATGTAAGCCCTGAAACGTGTTTTTCTTTTATAGAGAGAAGACTTGTGAAGTTCCCACGAATAATTATACCACACAAAATGCAATCAACAGAAGACGTAGTTGTTTGTTTTAAATGGCCAATTGTGACACGCTATCAGTTCGCAGGTGCTCTCCAGTGAAATTTCTAGACGACTTTTCTTGCTACGTAATTTTCATGTCAATGCCATTTTTCGTCGCACTGGTCAGCTATGAACAGCTCTTTCACAGCGAACAATAAAGTAGGTAACGAAGCAACAGTGACATTTTTAATCAGCCAATTGTGACACGCAATCAGTTCTCAGACTATTTACAGCTACTTTTGTAGACGAATTTTCTCATCCGTTACTTTCCCGAATTTAATTTTTGCTATTAATATTTGAGCTGGTCAGCAATCAACAGCTATTTTACACCAAATAATAAACTCGATTAACAAGCCGCAATGACGGTAAATTCATTTGAGAGGAATTTAGGAAATACTGTCTACACATGGTACCAGTAGGGGCTAACAACAACATCAACCAGAACTAATGGGGCAAGCGAAAAGAGTTGAGAAAATATCATATACAGCGGCGTGTTTTCGTCGTGTATTACACAATTATCACGACTCATGTTAAAAAAAAAACGAACAAGAATAAATGAACTGAGAAGTTCTCATCTTGATGTTGGGGAAGGTAGAAAAGTGACAAAAAAGTGTCAGTGATTTTTGAAGAAAGATGTAACGTCTTCTATGTCACCGCAAATGTAGGATGTGATTCAATAAAAACAGTTGAAACAGAATATAGAAACCAGAGATAAGTAGAATCTTGTATTTCAAAGCCAATCGATGAAAGCGCAAAATGTTATGGTTAAGTTTTACAGAGAGATATCAAAATTAATCTCAACGTTTTCACAAAATCCGTGAAATCCGTCTTTTCCGCCGTGTTTAGTAAAAAGGTAAACTTAACTGCTCATCAGCACTGGAAGTTTCCACGGCATGCTTTTTTCCTAATAATGGCGGAAAGGACGGATTTCGCGGATTTGGCGGATTTGTTTTTAAGTTTGATTTAAAACATCTCTTTAAAACTGTAAGTATATTATAAATAATATATTTATAATATATTATATTATATTATACTTACAGTTTTAAAGAGATGTTTTAAATCAAACTTAAAAACAAATCCGCCAAATCCGCGAAATCCGTCCTTTCCGCCATTATTAGGAAAAAACATGCCGTGGAAACTTCCAGTGCTGATGAGCAGTTAAGTTCACCTTTTTACTAAACACGGCGGAAAAGACGGATTTCACGGATTTTGAAACATTGATAGATTTAACTTAGTCATTTCCTTCTATATCTCAGTCAAGTGCCTGCTTCTGAGAGAACAGTTTGGACTGTTTACCTTTAATTTTTCAACTTTGTTTTAAAATCCAACAACGTTGACGTCTTTTTCCATTTTATATTGATTGGAAAATTGCAGTTCAACTTCTAAATCCTTTACGCGACGAATCAACAATGGCGCGATATAATATCTAAGACTTAAATAGATTGAACGCAATATAGCAAAAGGAACGGGGACATTTGGGAAACGCTCTCCTACGTTTCTCTAAATTTTTACTTCCATGTTTCAACATGTCTTAGAAGGATATTATCAACCCAAGTTTGGCTGTCGTATGTATTCGGCATAGAGATTCATAAGATGCTTTGGTATGTTTTCTTTATCCCTAAACTGGCTTTTAAATTTACCTTTGCTGTTTTTGGTCTGTTCCCTTTTTCGCTTTGGGAACGTTCCCATTTTGAGATGATTGTTCCTTTTTTAGTGGTCCCATTAACATCAAAAGGAACAAATTGTTGTGAAAGATAGGAACAAAGTGTTCATTTAGAGCTAAAAAGGAATCTTTTGTTCCGAATTTCGAAGATTGAAAGGAACCCTTTGTTCCGAAATGAGTCGCTTAGGAACAAATGTTCCCATTGGTATTGTTCCTCTTTTTATCATTTTGGTCCTTTTTATTCATTTGAGGAACAACTGTTCCCATTAATGAGTTCCGTTTTGAATGAATTGTTCCTTTTTATTACCATGAGGAACAATTTGTTCCTAACCATCAGTTCCCATTGATGTAAAAAGGTTCCTATTAAGAAAATGACAGTTCCTTCAACAGAATCTTTCTTCTTTTCTTGCCATCTATGTTTTTATCGCTATTTAATTGCACGGAAAAACGTTTATTGTGTTTTAAGTGACTCAACACGAAACAGAGTCAATAGAAGCCGATTCTAACAGACTTTTCGAGGCGCTTTTTGACTTGTCTGGGCAAGTTAAGGTTGAACACCATCACACCAACGCCATACTAACGCCAACTTGGATTTACTTAAGAATAATGAAAAATGGCAAGCACACGCATGCCTCAGCAAGTTTGAACTTACACAGGCTTGCCCGGGCAGACCCGAATCCATTTGGGATGTAACTCTCTGCTATGAATTTGACTACAATAGTAATAAGTTCGGGCAAGTAGGGACAAGCGCTGAAAAGCTCCAAATTAAATGATGGCTCTATTGTTTGCCAATGGGTGTGATTGTTTCGACGGTTTTTGCTAAGCGGTACAAACAAGTCTGTTCGCTAAATAAGTTCCTCTTTTTCAAGAATGAACAAGAAGGTCAAAGTCGATTGGTCTACAATTGATGGTGCATCGCCAAAACCAAAACGGCTTCACTTAGAGAAAGAAGATACGGACAGCTTGTACCATTGTCCAATTCAAGTATGCGAACACGAAGGATTTCAAAGTCAGCGTGGATGCAGGAAACATGTCAATTCTAAGCATAGCTGGTTCTTTTATTTTGACGAAAAACCCAACCTGACAGAACTTCAATATTCATTTCAAGCTGCGGACACTAAGTTATCAAAGACCACTACAAATGACTGCAAATCAAGCCAAAGGCCAAAACATGGTGTCATAGTTGTTTCCTCGTTCCCAGTCTCCGGCCAAATTGGCGAAGCATTCGCGAAATGGTTGACTGGTAGTGGTGGGGGTTGCAAGAAAGATCGCACAGCTCAACAAATAGTGAAGAGAAGCTTTAAATTTCTGAAATTTTGTTGTGAAGAAGAGGAAGAATTAACGTTTGAAGTAATAGACTACAGTCTGTGCTCCCCAAATCTTTTGTTCAAGTTCATAGACTACTTGCAAGACGAGTGCAAACTTGGACATGGAGGGCGATTGGGCTACATAGACGCAATATCCGAACTAATGGACTATAGAAAAATCAATGGGGCATCGGATGCAGTTCTGCGAAACCTATCTGCGACTGAACTGTACCTTAAGAGAGCTCGAAAGACAGTTGCAAAAATGATGAGATTGCAGTGGACTCGAGAGCTTGACATCGACACATTAGAAGCTCGAGGTCACTGGGCGACAATGGAGGAATTGCTGCAAGTGGTGACATTTCACTTGCCACGTTACGAAAACACCGTTAAGATGTGCAAGAGCAATCCAGGTCAAGTGAACCCATCAGACTTAACATTTGCCACGAGATTTGTGTCGATGTACTTGTTCATTAAAGTGAAGGGGTCGCGCCCTATGACTTATCAGCACTTGACAGTCGACATGGTTCGAGCAGCAAAGGAGGACGGGGGGTTTATTGACCAGAAAAAGTTCAAAACCGCCCACAAATACGGATTTGACTCCTTGATTCTGACCGATGCAAGCATGCAAGTGCTCGATAGCTACATCAATTTCGTGAGGCCATTGCTAAGACCCCAGTGCGAGTTCGTTCTTGTCACAGAAATGGAGGCCAACACAGCAAATTGGGCGACGTCATGAGTAAACTAGTCTTTGACGCAATCGGAAAGTACATTCACCCGACGCGCTATCGTCAAATCGTCGAAACGCAAAGCCTCAATCAGCTCACTAGCAAAGAGCAAATGATTTTGTCGGAAGATCAGAAACACAGCTCAGCCGTCGCCAAAGTTCACTATCAGAAGCAAAGGTCGCGCGAAGTTGCTGTAAAGGCTCACGAGTTTCTGCAAAAGCTACAAGGTACCAAAGGCTCTGAGGTGGATAAGGAGGTGAGCGCGAGGTTTAGCGATGTAACTTCAAGTTATGGAGCACTGGCTGAAACTGCAGAATCGAAAAGCGTGCCCCCTAAGAGGGATGCCCCACCGACAAACCGATTGCCAATCCAAAGAAGTCATCGCCGGGTGTTGAAATTTACGGCGGACGAGGACGATTTTCTCGAGAAAGGGATGGATAGGCACGGATTTGGACAGTGGACAGCTATTCTAAGAGATCCCGATTTTAAGTTTCAAAACGGAAGGACGGCGGACTCTCTGAAGAAAAGGGCTGCAATCAAATTTTCCTAGGGGCAATGCACCTGAAACTGAACACTTATGTCTTTTCTGAATGCCGAGATGCATTTGACGTTCAAAATCAAAGGCCTTAAGGACTCGTGCTATTCATCAACTGAAACATTTTATTCTACTAAAGGAAGTTTACACTATCATTGGAATGAGTTTACTATGAAATAAAGCAAAAGGTTAACGTTTCAATTTGTATTCATGCAACGATCTTTCTCGATTGACAGACCTTTCGAGTTTGGTCTCGTCATTTTTCACTTTTGACTAACGCTAAAGTACTTTAAGAGGGTGTTATTCCTTCGTCTCTTCGCTTGAGCTTGGCTGAGCGGATGATCACTGCGCCTCTTGGTGCTACAGGATCGAAGCAATTCTTCTGAAATAGCACAGTCATTCACATTTGGAAGGGCAACTTCTGTAGCCGATCCTGCGCTGCTCGGAATGGTTGTCTCTTCTGAGCTGTTTTCGTCGTGTGCTAGAGCTGCTTGGATGGTGCACGGCGACTGCGGCCAGAACTGATCCACGTCGTTTTGGAGGACGTAAGATGGCGTTTTAGGTGCGTCATTGAAGAGTTCGTCTTCTTCCACAGTCTGGTGTGCGAAAGCCAAAGGCAAGGGCTCGAAAAGGCTATTGACCATGTCTTGGTCTTCTTTTCGCAACAGGCCGAGTTCTGTGCAGAGCCTCTTTCTTTCGGATAAGGCCTCTTTGCATCTAACGGTGCCCAAGTTCCTGTGATGGTTTTTTAACTTGTCTTGGAGAATTTCTCTAAGCGCCATCATCGAGGCCTTCATTTCTTGATGAAGACCAGTTTGCAGAGCGACCATGCATTCATGAAGTTCTCTCTCCGTGTTTTGCAGCCATGATGACTGGAATACTTCCTTTGCCCTTTTCTCTCTTGCTTCTTGTTCTGCCTTAACTTGCTCTTGCTCAAAAACGGCCAGATCATTCCTAATTGGTGTGGGAAGAGGCTCCGTGTCATCTCGCGGTAGCAGCGCTACGTTCTCTTTCGATACACCCCTGGAAAGAAGATGCTGCTGATATCCTTCGTACCGCATGTCCTCCAGTCGCTTCAGCCTTTCTTGTTCCTGTAGTCGAGTTTCCAGGATGTGACTGATATGGCGGTGACGTAAGGATCCTGGGAAACTCTGCTCCAAAGACGTCTTCAACGCGGCTACGATTTCGTCATCATCCGAATCGTCCAAATCTCCCTCGTCGTCATCTTGTGCAGCTCCCTCATTGTTATGCGGCATTTCCGTTGACTCTGTTAGAAGATCGGCTAGCTGCAAAGTTCTTAATGCCTCCTTTTCACTCTCTGGAAGAGTGCCCTCGTCGGCATGCATGTCAGTCTCAGCTTGTTCATCTTCACCAGAGCTCTCCTCTTCGTCGCTAGCCACCCTAGCTTTCAATGCCGCCCAGGCAACGCATTCCATTGGATGCTTGAAGAGCCACTGCGTTGCCCTCTTTTTTGGATTTGGAAGGCTCTTAAAATAGTAATATCGCAGCCTTCGGTCCATAGCCTGCTGATCTTCTGGTTTGAATTCAAGCTTTTGCTGTGCAGTCATGAACATCGGGCATCGGTTAAAGAACGACCTTGCCGTTCTGTACTTGACATCACAGGCTGTGTACCCTCCTTGAGTCAGGATTTTCCAGTCGTCCACGTCGAGAGTTGACGGAGTAGCCTCGTCTATGAAGATGACCTCGGTGTGCTTGCTTATCATCGCCTTGTTAAATACCTTCTGCTTGGTGACCGTTGCTACATTGCTGTGATGTATCAGCCCGAGTATTGGGTAAAAGAGGCTCGTCTTGCCGCTATCTGCCTCTCCAACTAAGCAAGGAACTCTTTCTTTGTGTTTCTTCTTGTTGAAATGAAGAAGCCTCAGGAAATCTTCGCAAAACTGTGCGATGTCAGCTTCCGACAGGCTGTTTTCTAAAACTTCTCGAAAATACTTCGGTTGCGGAACTTTTAGGGGGTCATACCGTGAGAAAGCTCTGGGAGTCACGAGGCCAACTTTCTCGGCGGGAATTGCATTTCTCAGGAACCGTCTTTCCGAGACAGACCAACAGTACCCATCGTTCACCTCTATAAGGTTGTAGTCCACAATGATAGGGCGGATGACCTCGCAGTCGGGGTCAGCCAGGATATCTATTACTTTTCTCATGTCCTTCAGAAGCCTTGCCTTAAAGGACTCATTCGCGGCCAGGCTGTTTACAAAAGCCTTTACATCGCACTTGTAAGAGTAACTGTAAGCGGCGCCTTCACACTTTCTGTAAATGGTACCCCTGTAAAGGGCATAGTCCAGCCTCCTCATCGCAATTGAGATGTCATTTATGAGGACCGTCAATTTGTCTCCCAGGCGTGGTTCTCCATCTTCACTTGGCCCTTCCAAATGCGTGCTTTGGGTTGTGTCATCAAAGCCAAAACGATCGGTAATAAGTTTGGCACCTTGAATCTTAGCAATGGCATCAGATAGAACCGACTTAAATGAAGACTGAACGAGGCAAACACGAACAACGTTCTCTGTACCACATTCATCTATGTCCACGTCATCAGGATCTTCTAAGAACTTCCGAGCCTCGGATATAAAGCAGTGCTGGTAGGATGATGTTACGAGATCTTGCATGAACCCATTACTGTGATCTTTCATAACTTTGAACAATTCCTTCATGGCGAGTGATTCCTTGCCCTCTCGACAGGGACCTTATCAATAATATAAAAAGAGAAACGATAGCTTTAGTCCAAGTGCAAACCACCAAAATGTAAGAGCCCTACTTATTCAAGAGTGCCATTGCAATTTTGTAAATCTGCCTCAGAGTTAACGTGAATTCATCCGAAACCTGTTCTTTATAAGCAGTTTTATGCCCCTATCGATTTTCTCGTTTAGCATGTTTGTCCGAGGGATAATTCTAACTTTCGGATATTGTCAATTTTAAGAGCCTTATGAATGCAGGAGTGTCATTAGAGTTATGTCAATTTTCTTGAAAGTCAATGTGAATTGCGCATGCAATCTTTGGATGCTGTCCTGCAGTAGCATTTTGATTAAAAAGATTAAAATACAAATGTGGCTTTGAACTACTGTCCAAAAAAAAAACGTCCGAGCTTTCGCCGCTCAACGGCATCGTCAGGGACAGATAAGATAAAATATTCCGCCAGGGCCTAATAAGAGGGAAAGAGGTGTCACTGTACAAGGTGTGTGATAAAATAAAACAATAAGTTGAACAATCAATGTGAATTATTTTGAAACTTGTTCTTTTTAAGTGGTTTTATGCTACTTCCGATTCTATCGTTAAGCATGTATGTCTGAGGGCTAATACTAACTTGCGAAAATCGAAATCGTCAAAACAGCAAAAGGGCCGTGAACGCACCTGACTTACAGTTGCGCTGACTCCACATTCCAGTAGCGCGCGATGGACTGTTATCGGGTTTGCGGGAGCGCCATTAGGTGTTGTCAGTGCTATCCAATAGCTTAAGGCTGGCCTCAGCTTTTTATCAATTACGGCAGGATGAGTTGAAATCCACGCTTGGCTCGATGTACTGGAAACTTGGCTCTTTGTAAAAGGCTCGCCATCGCTTTCGGCACCATTTCCCTCATCTGTTTTGTCTTTATCTTTCGGAGCTTTCTTCGGTCCTTGCGTACTTATAGCGCTAAAGAAGAAGGCCACGCTTTTAACACCTGCGAGGACAAAATCGAAAACGTTTACCTGTTAATTAACTTTTCATCCCCAAATACCGAGCAAGAGATTCTGGAAATTGAAAGTCAGCAAACAGTACTAACCTTGCAATGCTTTGTCACAAGCATCTCTCGTCTTACACACCTCGTTCCATGCCTTTTGCAAACCATCGTCTATATTGCAAACACACTTAGCGCTTACTACGCTGCACTTATCGACGATTATCGGGCTTAAATAACATAATGCTGCTCCTTTAATTTTCCCACTGTTGAGTTGCCGGCAGGGATAGTTGGCTCTCCGCATCATCTTCAGACTGATATGGCCATGCGAAAGTGTTCCGCTTTTTATAGCTGGTATGCTAGTAAGATGAATATTAATGCCGAAATGAAATGACCTCAAGAGACATATCTTAACACACTCTAATGATACTCAGTGGATGTAAAAATGAATATGAAAAGCACATCAGGTTGAAATCAATTGTTAATCAGCTCATTTATACGTAAATCAAACCATTCCAACGAGAGTGCAATAACCAAAAAGGTGTAAATGTTTGGGACTGAGATTTGACAGAATTAGAAACTGATTACAATTACTTTTTCCAAAAAAACCGCACAATCCGTAAAATCCAACAGAACAGACAGAGTTTTGTTCCCGATGTATTCCAACTACTAAAATCCACAGCCTCAAGTTTCATCCCGTGGAAAGTTCTGTATCATAATTTATGCGATTGCAACGAGAGTTCTATTTGACAGCTGTAACTGTATGAGATTTGAGCAAAAATAGAGGCCTGTTTATAATTTCCCTTTCAAAAAAATCCGCAAAATCCGTGAAATCCGTCAATGCAGACAGAGTTCTGAGCATGATATATTCCAGCTACTGAAATCCTCAGCAGCTGCAAGTTGCACTCTGCGCATGGGTGACTGTTGCGGTCTCACGCAATTTACGGATAATTGGATTCAAAATGAGACTAAGCCAAAGACTTTCTCAGTAGGGGTGGATATCACGGATTTTACGGTATTAACGGGATTTGAATTCAAATGAGACATAGTCAAAGACTTTCTCAGTAGAGCTAGATATTACGGATTTGATGGATTGGATGGAAAATAAAAATTTACTACTCTCTCTCTCACTCTTTTTCTCTTAAGACTTTCTCACTAGAGGTGGATATGACGGATTTGACGGGTTTTACGGAAAAATAAATGAATAAACAAGTAAATAAATAAAAATAAATATTTATTTAATAATAATAATAATAATAATAAATAAATATAAATAAATATATATATATATTTATATTATTATTATTATTATTATTATTATTATTAAATATTTATTTTTATTTATTTACTTGCTTATTTATTCATTTTCCGTAAAACCCGTCAAATCTGTCATATCCACCTCTAGTGAGAAAGTCTTGAGAGAGAAAGAGTGAGAGAGAGAGAGTAGTAATTTTTTATTTTCCATCCAATCCATCAAATCCGTAGTATCCACGCTTAGTTATATAATCTTTGAGTACATTTCATTATATATTCATATTTCTGTTGAATCCGTAAGATCCTTAGTATCCCCCTAGTGTAGATAATTTTTCGGGCTTTAAGTTACGTTGCAATGGTTGTTGGGAATAGTTTTTTCTGTCAGCAGATCATCCTAACTATATTATTTTGGAGGACGGAACAGTGGATTTCCCGGATTTGGCGGATATTTCTTTTATTTTACATTTTAATTCAGAACCACACAACTCATTTCTAATCCGTCATATTGGCGTGTACTAAAGAAATTTTTAGGAGAGACAAGTCTTTTCATCCCATGGTAGAAAAGCTGTTCAAGACTTTACAGGGTTCGTTTCGCAAAGTACCAGAAGATGGGACGATATTGTTGTTTACTTAGGTCCAAGGCCTTGAACTTACAGTTTGATGGGGAAAATTGCCTTGCAAATGTGTGTGTGTGTGTGTGTGTGTGTGTGTGTGTGTGTGTGTGTGTGTGTGTGTGTGTGTCTGCGCGCTTGGGTAACCTTTTCCTAAAACAAGGCGGGTTTAAAGGATTTTACGGATTTCACGGAATAGCTTGATTTGATCAACGTGATACATATATCTTTCCTTATCTCATGTGTAAAGCCGGTGACAAACGAGCAAGTTTTCCTTGACAAGTGACAAGTGTCATTGACAATTTTTATTTGCTCATATTTTGAACGACAAATTTTCTTTGACAAGTTTTGCCTTCACAAGTTTTATTTGCTGGTGTAAACGAACGAACAAGTTTTCTTTGGCAAGTATTCACTGTAGCCAGCAATTCAATTACACAGCGGACAACATTTTATTTGACAAGTTTTCCTTGTCGACCCGTATAGGCGAGCAAGTTCTGCAATGTGTCAAGTTTTCCTTGACAAGTGCACTTGTTCAGAAAACTAGCTTGCTCGTTTTTGAACAAGTGCACTTGTCAAGGAGAAACTTGACAATTTTTTCTTTACACACCAGCAAATAAAGTTTGTCAAGTCAAAACTTGTCAAGGAAAACTTGCTCGTCTGTAACCGGCTTAAATGCCTTGTTTTAAGAACACACATCTAATCCGTCATATTGGCGTGTACCAAAGAAATTTATAGGAGAGACAGTCTTTTCATCCCATGGTAAAAAAGCTGTTCAAGACTTTATAGGGTTCGTTTCGCAAAGTACCAGAAGATGGGACGATATTGTTGTTTACTTAGGTCCAAGGCCTTGAACTTACAGTTTGATCGGGAAATTGCCGGTCAAATGTGTGTGTGTGTGTGTGTGTGTGTGTGTGCGCGCGCGCGCCTGGGTAACCTTTTTCTAAAACAAGGCGGGTTTTACGGATTTCACGGAATAGCTTGATTTGATCAATGTGATACATCTTTTCTTATCTCATGTGTAAATGCCTTGTCTTAAAATACACATCACAGTACTATTTAGTACTATTCCACCAGCAGTCAAGTCCTGATACAACTTTTGTTTTATGTCAAACATCTTTTCAGTGCATACGGAAAAGACGGATTTCTCGGATTTCTCGGAGACATGAAACCTGAGTTACTTGTTGGGATGAAAAGTTTATGTCAGATGTTTTAGATGTTCAATTGTGTTCACTCTGTGAATTCCACCAGCAGTCAAGTATTGATACAAGTTTTGTTTTATGTCAAACATCTTTCGCGGATTTCTCGGAGACATGAAACTTGAGTTACTTGTTGGGATGAAAATTTAAAGTCAGATGTTTTTAGATGTTTAGTTGTGTTTACTCCATGAATTCAACCAGAAGTCTTGATACAACTTTTGTTTTATGCCAAACATCTTTTCAGCGCATACGGAAAAGACGGATTTCTGGGATTTCTCGGAGACGTGAAACTTGAGTTACTGTTTGGCGTGAAAAGTTTAAGTCACATGTTTTAGATGTTCAGTTCTTGATTTGTTATCAGTGCGGAAAAGTTGGATTTCACGGAAACATCAATTTTTAATGTCCGTTTAGTTTTTCTGTAAGTACGCTTAAAAGGACCAGGGAACTTTGGGAAACGACCTCTCTCTCTCTCTCTCTCTCTCTCTCTCTCTCTCTCTCTCTCTCTCTCTCTCTCTCTCTCTCTCTCTCTCTCTCTCTCTCTCTCTTTCTCTGACTGAACTATCAGGTTAGTATAAGCTTACCATTTTGTCTTTTTTTACGGACATTTATGTCAAATTTGCTTAGCAAACTTTTAAAAGCTTGCAACGAGATATGTTTGTTACTTGTCTCGATTCTCCACCTTCTCCAAGAATCTTCGGAGAAAAGTACGCATCGTGCTTTGTTTTCTTACAATTTTGTTTTGTTGTTTTGTAGTTTTTGAACCCCGGTCAGTTTCTTTTGACTGCTCTAAACTATCAGTTTCGTATTTTCGTAAAGTTGTGTGGACTCATTAAAGAATGTTTGTGTTTTTTGCAAACGTTTGCCATATCGAAAACTCTTAACTTTCCCTACAGCTGTTCAATATTTTGGACACAAAATTGGCCCAATTAAGGAAAGCCATGCGAAGTTCCTCGGTGACAGTAAGCTTTCATTTAATATTTAAACTATTACTACCGCGTTGAAAATGTTATAAAACAATTGGCTCATGTGTTAGCTGTGCGTTCATCGAGATATGAAGCACTTGGGAAGTTTAGAGAGCACTCAAGAAGGTAGAGTTGCTCTCGGCTACGCCTCGAAAAACTCTTACGCATCTTTCGTGCTGTCCAAACGTCCCGCGTGCTTCATATCTCGATGAACGCACGCTGGCCCATGAACCAATTGTTAACCGATAGGATGCATGTTTATCATTATAGACATATCTTAAAGCCCTTTCGTTGACTTTTTCCATTTTTGCAGTGTTTCTTTTCCGCAATGGTACCAAACTAGTATCAACGAACGATATAACGATTAAAATGACAGTTTTTGGTGGGACCAGGGAGGGAGTTGGCGTTGAGTTATTTTTCTAAAGAAATATTAAGGGACGTCAGATAAAAAAGAGAAAGTCAACTTTTCACCCGTACTCTGCATTCAGCTTATTTATACAGCTTTACATACAGCTTATTTGGTCTGGACCACCGGCCGCACAAGTCTTACGACCTCGCTTTGCCATTGCATCTGACTAGGGGAATGTGGAAGCTGTCAATTCCCCCACGCTCGATGCGTAAACCTTGTAACGTCATTTGCATATCTATTCTCGACCCCAGAGCTTTTCCCTTTTGCGCATGTCTACTGGGCGTGACGGCGGAGTGTTGTCTTGCTATTTACAGATGCCGCTTGGGGAATAAGAAGGAAACAAGAGGCCATATTGGCCTTCACTCGGCCTCGCACAAGTGGCAAACAGAACTTCGCTGATTCACCTACAGGGTTGTAATATTACGGCAAAGTTAGAATAACAACATCTGAATTCCTTTCCACATTTTATTTTCACACTATGGTATCATCTTCATCATGTACAGATAGTAGCACTGCCTTCTCGAATACAACGTTTCTTTTTTTTTTTTTTAAGTAAGTCAATATTGCTTGTGTTATGGGTGCCTAGGAAACGACGACCCAAAAATCGACGGCACAGAAAACCGACTACCTAGAAAACGATGACCCAAAACAACAATGAATGATTAGTGGCTTAGACTGCTTTTGATCCCGGGAGTTTGTTTCCTCGTATAGATCCGCTAGCTTGCATTAATGACCATTTCAGAACGGATGACTCGTACTATTTCGAGACCATTGCTTGATGCAGATTCAGTGGATTTCACAATCTGCCTTTCGCAACAAAGTGTTTATCAATAGATTTTACCGCATTAATCACAAGTAAACTTCCACGCACCGACCGACCCGGCATTAGTCACCTCCACTTTTTACCAAATTACGGCGAAAATCACTGCTTTTTACGAAGAAACAACTTTACGCCATACATTTCTTTCTAGCGAAATGAAATCTTTGCTCCCAGGCGATCCCATTATCCGTTGCTCATAACATAGGTATCCGATTGCTGGCAACTCATTCATTGTTTTAAGTCCCTCGCGAAATGACTTCCGGTGAGGCGGCTCGTCTTTTCATATGAGGGGCCGTAACGATCCGTGTCGGATGGACACTTACACCTTCCGGTTTATAACCTCTATGACATTATGCTGGAATTTTCGCGAAATGACTTCGTCAACCACCTCAGTTGATCCGACTCAGATCGGGTGTATTGGACAACCCTCGCATTCCTTTTCCGCTTTCCTTCCCATTCCTCTCAATTTTCCCTCTCTTTTTCTCTCCCCTCCCCTTTTACGCCTACCACCCAGGCTACAGAATGTACACGGAGTGCTTCTGATCGGTATGATGCAGCTGGTGAATTTAGCCTAAGGGATTTCTTTGAAACTTACAAAGCCGTTTAAGATGTTTACGAATGGCTGCATTTCAACAACAATTCCACCTGCTAGAGCAACAGCCTCCGGCCATCTTTGCTGTTTCTGCAAGAAAGACTATATGGTCAATCCGGTTTCTAGACGGCAAGCTTCTCAAACATCGAGAACATCAGTTCCGGTCCAGTGGCCACGAAAACATCATAATACTAGGCATATCTATCGATAAAGTGCCAACGAAACTGAAACACACAAATCAGCTATTTATATCCATTCACTGTGATTATTTACAGCTACTGTGAAATGATGACCGACACAACGTACCATGCCTTTGAGTTCATAACTTTCACTTACAGTACCGGTTAAAATCTCTTTCGAGTCCCGACTCGATCCTCGATTCCTGCGAGTTTCGAGCATCGAGGATTGAGGCTCAGCCATCGAAAATCGAGTCGAGGATCGCGCCTCGCAAGATCAGAGATAATGAGCTTGTCGCCTGACTGATCACTCGATAGACCTTTCGAGCAAATCGGGATCACATCTTGAAAAGCAACTTGGAGCAATTACAAGATACTCGTCCACATCTTTTACATATTCCTTCAGCTACTCGAAGGAACGCAAACGATGCAAGAGTGGTCGTTCAGTACGCGATGTTTCTAAAAATATGAACCTCTTACAACTGACAGATGGGCGGCGATTCGCAGAAATCAACGCTTGAGAAAGAAAAGAATGGCCAAGGACTGACCGCGCCACTACAATATTCCGCAATAAGTAACAAATGTTCGATGAAGAAATCCTCGATTAAGACCTCTTAAGTTTATCTGAGCGTTGCATGTTTTTGTCACAGACGCGCATAATGTTAACATGAAATTCGATACGCGTAGGTGTCAATACATGTGGCCAGTACCGACTAATGTTCACTCGGTAGTAACTTTATTTCGTTCTTAGGAATAAATTTTACAATGTAACTTCTCCAAACTAGAGACACAAATGTGTGTAATTCGATATGGTATGCAAATTGTCTGTTCTCACGCGCGTAGTCTGTCAAGTCTTTTTTAATTTGATGTTTTCTTTGTGCTATTTTTGGCCGAAGAGCGAAGATCACCTCGTCGACGTTTCTATCCAAATTATACACGTATTTCACTTCAGATGTTTCCTTGGAGTTTTTCTAGTGTTCTCATCGATCGTTTATCAATTTATTTATTTCAAAGGCGAGGAGCGACTTTCGATAAGCAGGGGCACCCAACGAGCCAAAGCAGCCAAAAGCTGTAGAAAGGCATTTTTAAGTACCTTATGGTGTTTGAAGTCTGTTTAAAGTGATGTTTTGGTTAGCTAGAAAACTTTGATCTGTTCGGATTCCCTAGCTGAAATGTTAACTGCCCGAAAATTTTAGGGAACAAAATCTTTCTTTGAGAAAATACTAGCTGAAGTTAACTTTCTAGGGAACCATTTTTTCTTTCCGAAAATGCTAGCTGACGTTTTTTACTGCTAACAAGAAATTCTGCGAGAATTAGAAGCGGCCTTTTTGACCATCCGAGCCGGATTAATGCACAGGATAAGTTCAAGTTGATCGTAATTCAATTTTTGTCACCTTTCAGTTGGCAGGACAGTCAATTCCTCACTCCGAATGATAAAGAATTTAAAATTCAATGGCGCGTGAAAGGAAGCTTTTGGTGGCCTAGTGGGTCAGTGCGCTCTTTTCGTACTATGATGACAGTTTAGGGTCGGTGGTTCAAGCCTCAATAGAGTGAAGTTTTTTTTTTCTTTGATCTCTTTTGTTTTTCTATTCCTTTTCACTTGTTTTTCTTTTTTCTTTTGTCAACGCTTAAACTGTAAACCTATTTTGCAATTTAACACGGAAAAGTACTCAACCGATTCTCTGGATATTCACTACGCGAGAAACCAAGGCCATCTGAAGCTTGACAAAACACTGGCACTTCGATTTGTTTGACAATTTCAAAGAAAGCGAACAATTTGGTATAAATCTGAGTCTTCGATCCGTTGACCAGTTTCTCGACGATAACCGATATCTCAATACTACTAAGGTATGTTCAAACAACGCCACGCAAAAGAGCTGTATTTCACTTCCGGTATTACACCATCACTAGTACTTCCGGTATTGCATCATCACTAACTCGGTCAATATTTGTTTATCTTCAAAACCGGGTCACGAACAATCTCGTTACATGTAAAGTAAATTCAGTGAAAGTTATGGACTTTATTTAAGATTTCATAGCGCTTATAAATTATTTTAAACGTTGTTACAATTTATCATTCCGGAAAAGAAACACAAATGCCCAAAGATTTTGTTTAAAACAAATGCATTGTGAAACGAAAATAACCATAAACAGGGCACAGTTTCAAAACTATAATATCTGTCCAATCAGAAGTGCCCGTTCCCACGAGTGAAACAGACAAGAAACATAACTTACACGCAATATCGGGAAAGCAAGCGTAATGCTACTCTTGGTGCCATTTAGTCAATTAAAGTTTATACTGTTTACATTATTACGCGAAGTTTAGATACAACGACCCGAGCATCAAGAAAATAATTATAATCACGCAAAATAAAACCTGACACCTTTCTTACCTTCATTCCATACCCAATCATCGTTGTTCTGAAATACTGCTCAAAACAAACGCTCTCAAATAAATATCTTTCGTTATGGGATGTACATTGGAGTAATTCAATTCTGAGAAAACATTTCTTTTCTCTGTAACCCTTGGGCATTGAAACGGATTTTAAAGAGACGATGCGTGACCAACCTAATGACTTTATTTACTACAAAATTCCCTAGTCACTGCAAGAGATGTCTCATTAGCGCAGTCGGATAAAGGGCCGAGTTAGGAATTGAAGGTCGCGAGTTCAAACTCGGAACCGGTATTATTAAATTATTTCTTTACTTATATGATTGTTTCTTCCTCTGGCCTCTGGCCGCTTAGAAAAGGGTAATGCAAGAAGCGGCTCGTCGCCATAGCGACGGCCGCTTAAAAATGGTGAACCGATTCTTTGGATATTCACTACTCGAAATACCAACGCCAATTTCCGAATTTGAAATTTGAAAGAAAGCGAAGAATTTGGTATAAACCGGCGTCTAGATCCGTTGACCAGTTTCTCGAAGATAACCGAAAAAGAAAAGCTACACGCGTTGTTGGTTTGACTTCCGGTATTGCACCATCACTAGTACTTAGTCCACCACTCGGTCAATACTTGTTTAGCATCAAAACCCGGGTCAGGAAACGCTCTAATAAATTCGGTTCCTATAAGAGGTACGTTGGAGGAATTCAATTCTGACTAAACATTTCTTTTAGAAAGGCTTTCGCGATTTCTTACTCTGACCCCTAAATAAATATTTTTGTTCAAGAGCCTTTCAATTTGCGTGAATTAGTCGACCGTGAACTAACACAAAACATCGCTTTGTATTCTATGGCCCCTTCTTTTTCTTAACAATAGCGAACAGTTCAATCTTGAAATTCACAATAGTTTGCTCTCTCTTGTGGTGTAAATGTTAATCCCTAACAAGAAAATACAACGTGAGTACGATACTTTACTTCAAGTTCGAGTAAAGTTGTATACCAACCTGTATACCGGAAACGCATTTAAAGCCGTGGTCGTATGCTAAAATTGCTACTCACTCGTAGAGAAATGGCAGTTTTATTTTACGGTCAACGCAAAAATGGATTCGGAATTCGAATAGCACAAAGATATAAAAATTATTGTAAAGCGATAAGTATAAAGCGAGATACAAATTTTTATGCACCCAACAAATTTCACTGAAAAATTTAATGAGATGTTGGAGATTACGCTAATTTTAACACGTCCAAAAATAACTCGTTTTGAATATTTAATAAGCTGTTTGCGGTTTAGCTACGCATGAAAGTATAAAAGTTAGCTAATTCGTAACGAATTGTTACACCTGAAGAATATAACAGGTAAAAAAATGTTATGTATCTGTCTAACGTGTATTCGGCGTTAAACAAAATTATCTTTGAAGATCTTTAATATTCTTTGCGTGTTTTGTGCGGTTTGGTTTATCAAGCTATAACTTAACTTTTCTTGCGATTCAGTTAAACCTTTTCAATATGTTGCTGAAAACCGATCAAAAGAAACGCTTTCAATTAAATTCCTTTGCTATGAAATGTATATTGAAGTAATTCAATTCCGGCTAAACATTTCTTTTGCAAAGGCTGTAACGATTCGTGACTTTGGTGACCACTCAAGTTGCAGATTATGGGCGATGAGATCTGAGGGTCGCGCGTTCCAAGTACTGTCACCGGAGAATAAACAGTTTATTTATTTACTTGTCATTGTTTCTTCCTCTGGCCGAGAGGGGTACGGGGCAAGTGACGGACGAAACGACGAGAGAAAAAAAAGGGTAATGCAAGAAGCGGCTCGTCGCTAAGCGACGGCCGCTTTAAAAAAAAAAAGGGTAATGCAAGAAGCGGCTCGTCGCTAAGCGACGGCCACTTAAAAACAGCAATGACAGTCTTTCCGAAAACCTCATTGGTTATGATTTCCACATTACGAATCTTTTAGGCCACGTTTTACTTACGAAAATCGGAGTGTACTCTTTAATCGACGCCGAGAGCCTTAGGCGAACTACTCTCCACCGAACAGATATCTACCGAAACTTGTCGTTGGGTGCCCCTGGATAAGCAACCATGTGTTGTTTCCGTCCTCCTTGTCGTTTATAACGAGCGGCTCAACCTCGTTCCCAGGGTCTCTCCTATTCCCGCCCCCTGGAGCGAGAGAGAGGAGACCCTGGTTGGGTCTGGTCACGTGTGTCTGGGACAATTGAAGACGTTAGGGAGGGGTCCTTATATCTCAATATTTTGTCGCCGTTCCTTTTGACACAATCCAAGCGAGGCTTTCGTGTTCTCTACCCGCTGACAATTTTATGGAGTCTGCCGATCGACTTGGTTCTGGGAAAGTCATCGGTTTCAAAACAAGTCTCATCCGTTGAAACTAAAAAGTTTATTTCTCTGACATTCGAAAAGCTTTCGATCACCATCACTGGTTTAGTATCAAAAGGCGAGCATGGAGTGATGCGAAACGCATCCGCAAGTTAGTGTTTTATCTGATAAGAGTAGCGTGTTCCCGACCCGGCTGAGACGGCATATGAGAAAGATATAAGAATCCTAATATGCCCATGAACTCTTCATGGTTGCTGTGTAAAAGTTTCCCTATTAATTGCTAACACTTTGGTTTTGACGCATCCGAATTCTTGCTGTAACAAATCAACGTGGTGTGGTACATATGAGAAGAATGATAATCGTTTCCTGTGAAAAGCGCCTCCGATGATTTTCACGGTCAAAGATTTTGGATCTTCGACAGCCTCTGAAAAATATAGCTCATTTATTTCTTCTTCTTTCCAAGCCGCTGCACTTCGAGCAAAATATAAATTTCGAACAACCTTCACAGAGCTGAGAAAATGATCGTTGCGTTTACCACTGTGGAAATGAGCGACTGTTTTGTTTCGTAGTATGCATAATTTTGGCGTCTGTGGTGCTGCGTCGGTGAAGTTTGGCTTACCAACGAAGAATTGATCATTTGGCCGTCTTTTGGTAGTCTCCTACGCAACCGTTCTTTGTCTCGTCACGCAACGCTCCTCGCCACTAACGGCTGCTGAAAACTGAACCACATTCCTTTCCCGACTATTAGCCAATCAGGATCGGCCTTCCATTTTCTGGAAAGTGTACGCGCCAATTCCTCAGTTCGGCATACATCCAATCACAGCCTAGTTTAATATCGGTGTCCAGCGTGTGCTAACAATGAACTACATTGGAGTGATAGGAAACGGTTAGCGTTTTGTTTATGTTTTTACTAGGATACTAGATCTTTAACAGTAATTGCACTTGACTTTGTTCCCGAATAGACGAGTTTGGTGTTGAGGTTAATTGTGGACGAAATGAATGTGACAAATTTTTCGGGACTTCTCATATTATGATTTGGTAATACACTCAACACGAGTTTGTAGGCCGCGTGTCTTTGAATCGGAGATAGGAAGCCAGGAAAGTAAGTCATAGGCGCCCTAGTCCCGCTTTTAGGAGTCAATAGGAGAAGAAATATGAGCGCTAGCTTTTCCTTTTCCAAATTGCAGGGATTTAGATGCTTTCGCTCGGTCAGTCACGGAAACGTTTTCGCGGACAGTCTCTCCATCGGGAATATTTGGTATCTCTTCTGTAGCTCGTAGGAATCGCTTTGCTCTTGGAGGTTCCCTTTTACTGAAGACTTCCTCTCTTTCTCGTTGAATTTCTTTTTACGAAGCCCGTTGGAACTTTGTCAACCGTTTGTAGCAAACATTTCTGGGCTAGATTACAGGATACTCGGCCACATCATTTACAGATAGCGTCCACTGCAAATGAACAATTCGCTGCTGTTTGAAAAACACCTCACATCCACAACGATTGAATGATTTGTTGACAATTGAGTGAACTTTTGCCTGTATCAGTATTTATCGTGATTTGCATTGCCGACGGCGATGATCACGGAAAACACTATGGACAATCTTCTAGCCTGCGAGCAAGCTCTCGTATTTGGGGATATCGTGAAAAGTACACGCGCGAGAGGCACGCGAGAGGAGACGCGACTGCGGGGGGCGGGGAAGAGAAAGGAGAGCTTGCAACCATCTCTCATAAAATTTCATTTCCACCCCGGAAACCCCGGAACATTGTAGAGCGTGAAAATTGTCACCACAGACATGCCGCAAATTAGAAAACTGACAAGCGCCTGTCAAAGTTAGACAGCCGAGCGCGCGTAATTTATTTTCGGCTCAGACAAAATGGCGGACAATTTGAGTGAGTTGGATGATTGTATGTCTGATGTTTTGAAGAAGTTCCAGTTAGTCTCGGGCTTGCAGTTCAAACTCCGAGAGGAACAAGTTATTGCGACTTCGTGCAAAACCAAACGATTGCTGAAAGCAGATAACTGTTCTGGATCACAACCCTTTAAAACAGAGTCGGTTTTACAATACTCTTTAAACTCTGTGGAAACGCGGCGCCTCAAGGCCGTCGGTAACTCTTCCTTTAATTCTTCTACATCGAAAATCGCATTCGCAACAGCTTCCCACTGCTTCAGCGCAATGTTTTTAACCAATGATATGGTTTTTTATCTTCTGGAGAGCGGACTTCAACGTGTCCGGTCGGATAAGAAATCAGTACCTTGATTTTAGTTTCTTTTGCATTTAAAAACTCGTCCACATTCAGAAGACTAAGGTCGTCGTCGCTGAAATCGACAACATTCTCTTTGTCCGTTCCGGAAATGGAGAACAGTGCTTTCCTGGACTTAGCTCTTTTTCGATTTACTCTTGTTTCTCCCTCTTCTTTCTCTTGTTCTTCTCGGCGGTCAACTGCTACTTCTTGGTCAGCTACTCTGCCATGAACTTGTTTTTGAATTTTGCTGCTCAGTGGACTTCGATCGGGCGAGGAAACCAACGTTGGAAGGCAGCGTTTGAATCTCTCTTCGCTCGAATCAATGTTCTCGTTGTCAGAATTAATCAAGGCGCTTGAAACAAAGGAAAACAACTGATGAAGGTTTCTGATCTTCCTTCCACAGGAACTACACACTCGCTCCGACTTATCCTCGCAATATTTTACTGGCAAGCCAACATTTTCACACAGCTTTGCCAGAATAACACCAAACGAGCCCTTCTGCTTTGAGGGCTGAAACAAGTTCTCGGTTCCAATATGACGGGCCTGAGATCCAAATTTGACTTTAAATGAACAACCACACAGACGACAGTTGGTCTCTCACAGAAGGAGAAAGCGATTTTCTTCCTCTGCCGGTTCTCTTTTACGGAGTGAGCTCCGCGATCGTCGACATAACACGGGTTTTTGGCGAAAAGAGCATCGTGTTTCTACATTTCCCGCGAAAATTTAGGGCAGGCCGGCTAGGCCTGTTATCAATCAACTTTAATTTCCGGAACGTCATTTTTCAGCCAATGGTATTTCCCTCTGTCTGGGCGAAGTACAAATGAAAATTTGAAAGGGATGGTTGCAAGCTCTCCTTTCGACGGCCCCTCGCGGCTTCGCCGCTCGCTCGCGCGTTCGCGCGCGGCTCGCTTCGCTCGCCCAAATAGGACAGCTTGCTCGCAGGCTAACAATCTTCTTACAGGAATTGTTCCATCCGTGACCAGAGTCCGTGACATCGCTGACAGAATGAAAAGCATGCTGTTTCCTCTGACGTCATTGTCATTTTTGTGATACCTGATTGGTTAATTCGTTAGACCGCAAACACAAAGGGAAAGGAATGTGGTTCGCTTTTCAGCAGCCGTTAGTGGCGAGGAACGTTGCGTGACGAGACAAAGAACGGCTGCCTAGGAGACTAGTCTTTTGGCCGATTTAGCTTCGTGTATGTTTTCAGCGGGCTAACATGATGATTCAGAGGATGTTAGTGCTTTGTATTTTAGTTATTTTGATCTCAAAGGTCATTTCTGGGTTATCAACGCCTGTTTGTTGGAACCCGTGTTGTTTCTGTTTAGCGACTGTGTTTTTCACGTCCTTCGAGGCGTTTGGTTTGGTTCACTTCAGTTCGTCCGTTTACCGTACAGCCAGTCTTGTTATCTTAAGTTTGTAACCGTGTGATTATCTTACAATATTTATATTGCCGGGCCCAGCAGCAAGATGTTCAGCATTCCTAGCACGGCTATCTGTCTTTCGATCCTTTCTTTAGCATTGTAGCTTCTAAAAGAGCTACGCAGCAGAAATTGATCACTTAGCTTTGGTTACGGCTGTGTTTTTGTCTGTGATCGTTTCGCTTTACTCCGTAACTGCGGTTCTTAGTAGTTTCCTCCTTTTGTTAATGCCAGTTTATTGGCTGTGTTTTGAGTGCGCCATGAAATGACAGGCAAGACCATGGTTTCGATCCTCCCTGGTGGATTTCGTCAGTTGCTGGGAATGGCTTGATTAGAGTTGCTCTTTAGGCAACGCCGTTCTTTTATCAGGATTTATCCCTCTTGACATTGTCCGTGATTTGCGGATAACAGTGCTCACACGCTTCGATGGCTTTCTGTTTCCTAAGCTCAGTAGAGAAAACTTTCACACTAATCCGCCCTTCCCTCGACTTGCTTATTTGTAATCTTCCAGATTCTGGGAGACACGTGACCAGACCCAACCAGGGTCTCTTCTCTCTCGCTCCAGGGGAGCGGGAAGAGGAGAGACCCTGGGAACGAGGTTGCGAGCGGCTTTGTCGAAACTTGTTCGATCAACCGCACCAGCCTTTGATTCCTTACGCTTGCCAAGCGACTACTGGCTAGCGACTACACTATTCGCCTACTTGCACACTGTGCATTTTCGTCGAGAAATAGGCCGCTAATTCTTGAAATTTTGATCGCTTTTGATGACAGTGTCCGCGATGAACCGCAACGATCTTGATTCGTTGAACGAACGGCCGTATGAACGTAAATTTATCATCGGAATTTTCATGCAGAAAAAAAAAAAAAAAAGCACAACGCTGTAACCTCGAAAGAAATTGAATGTCTTTAGACCTTGTTTTTTTTTATACAGTATGCGATATTTCCTCGAGAAGTACACCGCGTCCTCAAAACCTAAATGACTTTTGACAGTATTTGACCGCGCTATCCTTTAGCGTGAATTTGTTGAATTGTTCGAACGGAAACTGTTGTAGTGTCTACTTGTCCATACAGAACAACTGTGTTCTTTCCTCAAGAACTCGAAAAGTCTCCAAACAAACGCCGAACAAAAGCCTCTAAAACCCACAGAATCTCAGCAGTTAAAGATACGAAACAAGCGGCAACAAAAGGAAAGGAACGTTTGTGTGTCAACTACCGCCTTTTGATTGGTTAACACCAAAGTCTAACAAGTCTTTCCATTGGTTCCAAATAGTTCCGTCGTTGCAATTGGCTCAAACCAAAGTCTCAAGGGAATCTACATTACATTTGGTTACACTTTTTGAAGCTCGATCGAGAATTTTTCTGCCTATTGCCATTTCTTGCGAGGCTCTATTCTGCTGCCGCCTCACCATCCGAGCGTCTTCGCTCGGATGGCTCGTTGGCAATTATTTATAAAGTGATGCTACTTTTATCTCTGAAAGTCACAAGAAAATAACAATAATAATAATAATAATAATAATAATAACAACAACAACAACAACAACAATAATAATAATATTAATAATAATAATAATAATAATGATAATAATAATAATAATAATAATAATAATAATTATTATTATTATTATTATTATTATTATTGTTGTTATTATTATTAGTGCTTTATAAATACACAGGCGAGTAAAAACTAGCGATATAATGTTCCGACGTTTCGGCGATCTCATGACGCCATTCTCAAGGAATGAATAATACAAGCGAGTTCAACGGAGTTAGATCTTAGATTTACATTAATGGGGTTAATTTAAATAAATACTTTGGCGCGGATCGAATCGAAAAAAAGGCAGGAACAAATTTGATTGTTTAATTAACGAAATGCTGTACATCAAACAATTAAGACCACGGTTGAATGTACAGACAGATTCGATCCGCGCCAACGTATTTATTTAAATTAACCCCATAATGTAAATCTAAGATCTAACTCCATTGAACTCGCTTGTATTATTCATTCCTTGAGAATGGCGTCATGAGGTCTCCGAAACGTCGGAACATTATATCGCTAATAATAATAATAATAATAATAATAATAATAATAATAATAATAATAATAATAATAATAATAATAATAATAAACACTAGAGCGTGCGGGTTGTGCCCAAACGTACGAGTTGTCCCTTATTTTTTTTATTTTTTTTTTATCATATAATAAAAAATGTCGTCCCGCGCACTGCGCTTATCCTAATTAACTGGAAGCAATTCTCGAGTACGCTCGCGCGTTTAACTCGATCTCTTTACTGTGCATAATGAAAATAAAGGAACCTCGTAGTCTACTTTTTGGCCGAACAAAATACATATTTTTGTTAAAAAGTGAACTACTTATATTAGATTTCCAACATTTTCATTGTCGAGTCGGACACAGGCCACCAGCTCATATACCTGCTGTACCTTATATGGTCAATGAGCCCACCAGCAAATAAGAAAGCTGAATAAAACTGGCCATTAACGATCATTAACCGGCGGCCATTAAAAATCGTCTCAGTAGAAATTCCGAAACTTGAACCGAAGTAAAAATGAAATTCATTAATGGGAATGTTCGAAAGACAAAGACCAGTGCTAGTATCGTGTTTAACATATTTTGTTGCAGCGCTCAGAAAGTCTTCCGTGCTGTTGATGTTCAGCTTATAACAAAACACATTTTGTTGTACTGAAATACCGCAAGAGTTAAATGACTTAACTAACAGAAATGAAAAACAAAAAAAAAAATTCAGCAACAACTGTCGACGTGGCAAGTCTGTAAATAAGCTTATATGCCAGTCTATTCAAAATAAAGTGAACAGCCAATATTTCAGCAAAGGTTACAGCGGCATTCAATATTAAAAAGTCTATGTGACGATTGGCATTAAAAGTTTTTAAAAAAACTAAAACTTAACACAAGTGGAAAATTATCTTTTACCTGCAGTCGATGCAAGATATTAATCACCAGCTTCAAAATTTCGAGCCTTACAAATACTGTCAGTATTTTTTGTGAAAACGAGAAAAATCGCTCTTCTTGTTCTTTTTGTTATTCTGTTCGGCCGCAGGACAAGTTTTTGCGCCACGCATCAAACAAATTTCAAGAAGCCATTTCTTGAAGCATAACCTGGGCATTTGTCTTGCTTATCCCTCCTATATCTTCGTTTTCTTACCAGGCTAAGTGAAATAATGTTCCACTCCATCAAAATAAATCGAAATTGTGTCTTCATTTTGATAAATTTGCACATGGTGCAGTTGTTTTGATGGATTACAAATTCGGTTCCTTCGGCTCGTACATCTGCGTGAAAGCCGTTCCTCCCTCTTTAAGCAATGATTGAATATTTTTTGCGAAACCACTGCCATTTACAACCATTCGAAGCAAATAAACTCAGCACTTTTTCCAAAACGATCCTAAAGTGAAGCTTCCACATTATCCTCGGACCGTTTCATGGAATTTATTCGACTTTGCCCAGAAACGTTAGAACACAGCCAAAGGTTTTCGCACCTTTTTTTGGTTCGTCATGCGAGGTCTAAATATTTCCTTTTTTCGGTTTCTCTTTCTCTGGGTTCCTTCAGTTTTGCTTTTTGGTTAAGATTCTCAATTATTATATTCTACTTGGGCTTGCTGGATATGAAATGGTTATAACCAACTCGGCGCTAAGCGCTTTGTTGGTTATTTATCACTTCATATTCAGCACGCCCTCGTAGAATAATTGTTAAATATTTAAGCAAAACGAAAACATCAAACATGAGCTGTTTTGTCAAGGACCTAAAAAGCCTTATTTTGTTAGAAAAGCTCTCTGTAGATATAATGGTAGACTTTATTTATGTTTTTGTTTTTATTTATAACAGATCGTCATTCTGAAGAACTTGTTATGTTTTCACATCAGTAGTTAGTCTCTGTGGAGGAAAGAAGAGAGGAAGAGGGGAATCGGACGCCTTTATGAACCCCTGGCAGGCAGTGTTTGTATTAGAAGCCGGGACCCGGGTACCGGCACCCATCTACTTTGAAGGGAAAACCCGGCTTTTTTAGGTGCAAAATTGAAAGCTCTGCCTATCAAATTTACTCAGGGTACCTGGCTACTCCTAATCAGGTCCCCTTTTACATGAAAAATTAATGAAAACCCTGCCCTGGAGAGATTGCACAACTCCTCTCCCCTTTCTAACGTCTGGCTAATCAGAATTTGCTTTTTGTTAGTTGCAACAAGCTCAAGTAATTTAGAAAGGTTTCCCTGTCGTATTTGTGCAGAAATTTGTTATTTCATTTTATTTTTGTCATTATTATGTTCATGAAAAAAGAGCAGCGATAAACACGATATACTAACAACGCATGTTATAAAAAATGTATTCTTTATCATGTTTCTCACCGCTGTTTGTGTTTTTTACATTATCCTAAGAGGCACGTGTTTGTGAATTAACTGTTCAATGCTTTGATCATGAGATGTTTTATTTTTTTATCTTTTTTTAGTTTCCCCGAAGGTTGTTTTGCCGTGGACAGGTTCTTTGATTGCGTTCCCGGTGGGATACAAACTTTGGTGTTCTGCCATTGGAATTTCTCCTATAAACATAACATTAATAAGGGACTCAGCAGTTGCGGCAAATGGGACAAACTATGCAAGCATCCAAGTAAGCGAGGACGGTATCTACAAATGCCGGGCAAGTAGCGAGGATGGAACTGACGAAAGAGTAATTAAACTGATCATTAATGGTGAGAAAGATTGCGTCTAAATTTGTTTTTTTACTTCAACTGTTTAACATTTATTTATTTATTTTTTATTTATTTATTTATTTATTTATTTATTTATTTATATACTTATTTATTTATATTTTAAGTTTCAGAATTCCCGGACGCTTTTTTCAAGTCCTTTTTTTTCCCTTTTTTACAAATAATTCAATGAAAAGTAATTCATTGCCTTATAGGTCTTGTTTGTGTTCCATTCTTCCCATCCCAAATGCCAGCTTATTCTAAAACTATCTCGTTCCCTGTGGGCTTTAATGCCCTGGGAACGAAGTTGATTGTAAAACGTACGGGGATTGCATCCCCGAGGCAAATGTTTTGGTATTAAATGGCCTAGTGAGCCGATTAAGGCTCCTGGAGTATTTTACGGACACATATGATCCAAAACTGCTGCACGCTTGAAAATAATTTAATAAAAAGATTGGATAGTATCTAAAAACTTATCAGCATTTGGTCCTCCAAGTTTGTGCATTTTGTGCCCACCCAGATTCATTTTCGTGAAAGAATTAAACAATATGATATTTCATTTTGTATTGTAAGGTCCTGAGCGCGCGGACGATCCTCAGTTAAAATGATTGAATTTGATAGCATGATTGTCGTACTCAGGCTCGCTTTGCTGAAAAGATGTGGTAACATGGAAAAAGTATCCGATTTATCATCTAGAAAGCTTAGGAGGGCTATTCGTTTTTAACTGCAATTACGACATGAGACCGGCATTACACAAGACTCCCTCAATACTATTCCGAAATTTTGCGGTGGCGGTTGGAGTTCCGAGGAATGTTCGCATCCGAAAGAAACTGAAATCGTATAATTTGGAATAGCAACAACCAAAAATACGTATGGACAGGGTGCCGGTTTGCTATGAAAGGAAGTTAAAGACAGGCCTGCACGAGCTCCAATATGGTTTTTGTCCCAGGTTGTGATGACGGCCCCACTGAGTGAATATCCTCTCTTGTGGATGGTAATTATTCCTGCCTATCGCAATAAAACAACAGTCCTTCATAAAGGAGGCAACTGATTTTATCAAGTTCAAGGAGAGAAAATAAAGATAGGCCAAGATAAAATTTTAGTATCAATGGACGTTTGTAGCTCATATTCAAATATACCACATAAGAAGGGATACCGTATTTATTCGATTAACCGCCCTGGGCGCTTATTAAAGTTTTGGACCTTGATAGTGGACGCGTATTAAATTTTCACCATTTTCAGCGAGTGTAGTATGTTTATTTTGCAACAAAACAATAAGTAGTAATAACAAAACGCAAAGATGTAACAATGCAAAGTTTCTGTAAAATACTCTGAAGAAAACTCCGTCTTCGGAGAAGTCTCTTATTAATTAGTACTTATTCAATTTCAATCCTCGTAGAAAATGAATCTAGAGATTGTAAGCCAGTGAATAAATAATAATCAACACTACTTTCGTGCATTTCATTGTTTTTGAGTCTGAGGGGGGAGAGGTATAGTAGGGGGTGGGCGCTTAAACGAGGTTGGGCGCTTATTAACTTTTCCTGCCTTTAGGATGGGCGCTTATTCGGTCTCCCTACTTTTTTTAAACCGATTTCTCCCTCCTCACTACTTTTTTGGGCCATTTCTCCCTCCTGCCTATTCTGCCCACCACCCCCTTCTCATTTAAGGATTGGTAATTGACTCTTGCAATCAGATCAGAACAATATTCCGGTTCTCTCATTGTAAAGAACCGAAACAGAAAACTGACATGGTCCACTGCACTAACCAGAGTCAAACCATAGGGATCGATCTAATACTCACCTACCTTTAGGAGTCCTTTAGCTTTGTAGAGGCACTATTCGGACTATTCGCAAGTAAGTACGTGTAAACCAGCAGTAGACTGCGTCTCTTTCCAAACCAGTCAAGGTTAAATCTTTTCATTTTAAAGTAATGAACTCTATATACTGAGTGTCTGGATGGGGGATACTGGAATCTTAACCAACGGTTAAATTTCTTGTCATTTCTCAGCTGACTGTTAAAATTTTGGCCGTTTCTCAACATAAGAGAAGATTTGACAGATCTCAGTTAACTTTTCTTTTTAATTTTACTAATTTTACATTATTGACATTTTTAAGAAGTCGGAGCTTAAATTAATTACTATCAAAGACTCTAGAAGCTAGTCGAAGAACGTACGAGTGTTTTGCATATGTACTGAGAATCGTTAACAAAACAAGATACATTCCGACAATTTCACGAAATTCACTCAGTGACACGACCTTTCGTCACGAAGCTTTCAAAGAATGCCCTCTACACCTTATTGACTCCAATTAAGCGAAGAAGTTTTTGTTTTTTAATACTTCGCGGGTTTGTGTAATGCTTCTACGTGTGAGCAGGCTTGTGCGAGAGTTTGATATTTCAAACGGCCTCTTATGTTGTTCAATTACAGTCGAACCCCTATAGAGCGTCCCAGCTGCCCTAGCCTCTTACCAGCTCTTTGGCGTACGGTAAAAAAAGGCCATGTAACCTGATAAGTGCCGCATATCATCAGGCCGTACAGTATCATTTGACGAAAGGGAAAATAAACTGTCTGCAGTGTTATAAGCGAACAGTGTGCAAACTGATGTACTTCCCAACCATCCCCGCCCCCTCCCCCTCCCTCTCCCCTCCCCCACCCAAGAAAAAGCTGTTGTCCTAATACACAACGACTTCCCTATAACGGCCACTTCTCTACAACTGTCACCTACCTCTGTCACCAAGGTAGCAGTCAGAAGGAAGATGCGACTGTAGTAATATTAGCGTCTTTTTTTCATCCGCATCTGAAATGAACTGTCTTGTAATTCCCGTGTTGCATTGTGTGAATACAATCTTTATGAGTTGTGTGACCTTTAGCGTCTTTTTTTGTTGTTCAACTGCCTGTCTTTTTGTTGTACTAACGTATTGTTGTACTAACGATTTTATTTTGACGTTAATGAAGAACTATTAAAAAATAGAATAGCCTAAATCTTTCACACTTCTTTATTTCTTTAGTTGATTTAGTCACGAACAAAACCATTTTAGAAAAATATAGTAGACTAATTGCTGGATATTTTGTACGAGTCACGCATTTAGCCGATCTTCCGGAATTTCTCTAAAAAAAAAAAAAAAAAAAAGAACATAACGGTAGACAGCACTCGGCAGTATGACAATGAAAATGAATTATTTTCAATCCGTATCACGAATATGTTATTCCGTTGTTTTTATTGTTGCTGCTGTTCTTTGCATTCTTTCAGGGGCGGGTCTGTGTGTATGTTGGGGGTGGGGGGGGGGACTTGGGCGAGTGCTAACAAGCTCACACATTTTTGTATTAACACAGTAAAATACTTTTTTTTTTTCATACATTTAACAGCTGCATCGTACTCTAATGAATGAGTTATCCTATACGTTGTTCATGATTTGGAAAACGAACCAATATACACCAGGACTAGACGAGGTCCCAGTTGTTCAAAAGAGCGGTAACTCTTCCCAGCGGATAAGTCACTATCCAGCGGCTAAACTGTTTTGCGACTGAACTTGCGACCGATAAATTTCTCCGCGGGGTAGCGAGTTATCCGCCCTTTGAACAACTGGGGCCTGGAGGACAGTTGTGATGTTTGTTCTGAGTACTCTCAGTAACTGACTGACTATCCCGGTCCCGCGGGTTATCCCTTCTATTAGTTGTCTTTGTATGTTACGTGTTAGGGAAAGACCGACTGCAGATATTAACTGTAATGTACATGTTTTTCTTGTATAGAATGTGGTGTCGTAGTGAACAATTCGCTCTCAAGCCCTGGCTATCCATTTTATTATCAGCCCAATAAGCATTGTACGTACTGGGTTCCAGTCTCGGAGGGCACGTCACTTATGATTGACTTTGAATTTGATTTGGAAAATCGCACCTCATGCAGGTAATTATAACTAAGGGTAACTATAAAAATAATTTTCTTTTAATTAATCATGTATTGTTATTGGGAAAATATTACATCTACTGTAGGAGATGTCAGAAAGGCCTACCTACGCCTAGAGGTTTTATCGCCAGGACAAGGCGTGTATATGATATCGAGCTCCATATTGCCAGGGAGAACAATAAACTTGTTAATCATTTCCAAAAGTGGGAAAAGTTAATCAATGAACTTACGCAATAGATAACTCGATAAGTCAATGTAAAGAAGACTTTCTCTTAATTTTTACTTACTGAGCGGCATCGCATTTTTTGTTTTTCATTTATTGTCTGTATGTATTAGTGTTGTAATTAACTGTTGTAATTATTCATAGTATTTACTATTATTCTCATTTTTTTAATTACTATTATTACTATTATTATTATTATGAATACTATTATTATTAATAGTTGCAATAGCTTCATTTGTGACTCAATAAAAATTATAAAAAAAACTACGAAGTTAACATGAAATACGCTCTACAGATGTTATTCATCTGGGGCCGGTTGTTAGACAGCCGATGAACCTTTATCCACGATTAAAAAGTATACATCTCGCACACGATGAAAATGTCCTTTACAGCTGCTTTTATGCGAAGAATAAAAACAGAATGCCTGAGTCAAAACTGAGGAGGGACACAAATTTATTAATTAATTATAAAAATCCACAAGAATAGATAATTACGCTAGTATCTAATGTTCACCCTGTTAAATCCTGCGTTCGAGCTTACAAGTGCTTTGAACGACTGGGTGTCTAACTCACAAATTCTAGGACTGAACATTCTAGAAACACACCTTATGTTTACTGAACACGTGACGTGAGTACCCAAAGATTGAAACTGAATCAACGCAAATAATAAAAATAAAATGGAAAATAAATAACAACAACAACAAAAACCCACACACACCACGCACAGATTTGAAAATACCAGTCATCATCTTCCGTATTGGATCCTTTAGCTCCCAGTTGGCTTGCTAGCTCAGTTGGTAGAGCACTGCACCGGTATCGCAGAGGTCATGGGTTTGACTCCTGTAGAAGCCTGATTGTTTTTTTAGTCTTTGTTTTCACTACTGCTTAAGTAGTGTTCATAACTGCGATGATCATTCATATCTTCATTCTTTGAGAATAAATAGCCGTTCATAGCCTACCGATGAAATGTTGTCTTATTGTTGCTGTTTAATTGTTTAGTTGATACTTTTTTTGCTGCAATAGCGTTTGGTTTGTCGATCGGTTGTGTGTTCTTGACAGGCAGTTTGGATAGAACTCCTTTCCAAGGTTCATCCCAATGCAGGGTCTAATGCAGGGTGTAACGAGAGATTAGTCAGGGAAAAATAGTTGTTGGAAAAAAAAGGTTTTCTGTCATATATACTTAGCCGTCAGAAATCCTTTTAACACCAAGTGATTGATGGCCTTACACAACACCTCTCAATTATCCACTGACCCGCCCGTCATCCCCTGATCTTGAGCTGTACGTAAAGAATGTAATATACCTGCTTCGGATATAAAAAGTGTCTAACTTGGTTTTAAACTAGCGATAAAAAGAGTCCGACGTTTCGGCGACATCTTGGCGCCATTGTCAAGGGAAACTAAATCAAATATGCGATTTCAAGAGTAACTAAGAGTTCAGAGTCACTAATTTGCATAAGTTAGACAA
Source organism: Pachyseris speciosa (assembly GCA_016490735.1). Classification (NCBI taxonomy): domain Eukaryota; kingdom Metazoa; phylum Cnidaria; class Anthozoa; order Scleractinia; family Pachyseridae; genus Pachyseris; species Pachyseris speciosa. The sequence continues at coordinate 136,018 of JAEMWC010000297.1, forward strand.
AGATCTTTGCGCGAATTGAGTCTGATTGTACATTTAAACACGGTCGTAATTGTTTAATGAGTAACATCTCATTAACGAGACAATCAAACTTGTTCTGGCATTCCAGGATTCCAGATGACCTTCACAATTGTTTTAATGTGTTGAAAAAATGCCAGAACAAGTTTGTTTGTCTCGTTAATGAGATGTTACTCATTAAACAATTACGACCGTGTTTAAATGTACAATCAGACTCAATTCGCGCGAAGGTCTTTGTCTAACTAATGCAAATTATTGACTCTGAACTCTTAGTTACTCTTGAAATCGCATATTTGATTTAGTTTCTCTTGACAATGGCGCCAAGATGTCGCCGAAACGTCGGACTCTTTTATCGCTAGTTTTTGCCTGTATATGTTTCTCTAAATCATTGTTGATTAACTTGGTTTTGTTTTCTTAAAGTAGTGCGGCCCCTTCTAACGTATTTAACACAAATGTTTCCTTCACAGCAATGATTATTTGAAGATTACTGATGAGAAGGGCCAGTCAGTAGGGGTGTACTGTGGTACAAAGACTGAAGAAACTGTTGAAGTTGCTGGAGGGTATGCAGTGATAATATTCCACTCAGACGGGTATACAGAAGGAAAAGGATTTCGGATGCTTTTCCGTATCAAGAAGAACGAATCAAGTTCAACAGCAATAGGTAGGAAAATAACAGATAGTAAATAAATTGATGTGCCTGTACTTTTCTTTTTGAAGCAAAATCTTTTTCATAAGGAGATCCATAAAATTTGCAAGGAATTGTCGTTGCTGTCAGTAACAATTAATCGAGGAGAGCTTCAAACCTTCGTTGCCGGCAGAAAGAACTAATTTTTCTTGTGCAAGCAGGCGTAGATAGCATAATATCTGTTAGCAATATACTTGCGACTCTGGCATCTTCGATGCATAAGATGTGCCAACAGAGTCATAAATGACTTCTGGCTGAGTCCAACTGGTATAGCCGTTTGTTCTACGTGTACCAGAAAATCTCTTCAAACTGCGCACTCCTCGTGGAAGACTCCTCTCCCGTTACCGATGCACCTTGTTGTACTCGATGGATTGAACAAGCTTTGCTCCTTTCAAAGCTCGTGATTCTCAAACACTGATTCGGTTAATACAGTTTAAAAACCATCTTTTGAAAAACCTATATCACACATGACCATGCACATAGATCATGATGCTGATGTCACACTGGGCTGAGGTAAATTCCAGAATAATGGAGAATTCACGATATCCCGGTCATCCCAGATATTGCGGCAGACTAATTTTAAAACACAAATTCACTGATATCTCCGATCATCTGAGATGGTCGAAAATAATCGGAAAAACTGGAAGTGTTTCTTTATAGCAAACTTACTGGAAAATAGAACACCTCACTCCAAGAGTACGGAAAACTACATCCTATCATCCTTCAATACTTCTGGTTGGTCGCCATGATTGTTTGATAAAACAAAACAATCATGGCGACCAA